>VMBQ01001548.1:125167-181099 GCA_007657795.1 Dreissena rostriformis
AAAAAAATGAGTGATAATTTCTGACCCGGCCCCACCCCAACCCCCATAACTTTTGACCCAGGGGTCAGATCAAAATTCCAAATAGTGCAGGGTCGCACATATGCTCATAGCTACCATGTGTGTAAGTTTCAAGGTTCTAGTGCTAATTGTGTAGGAGGAGATATTGGCCAGGACGGACAGACAGACAGACGGACGGACGGACGGACGGCGGAGATAACCACAATATCCCCACCTTTTTTTCAAAAAGTGTGGGGATAATTATTGAGTACACAAAGTCATAAATGATTTTTATTAATCGTCCTCTTTACAACTGGTATCTGCCTGTCTGAAAATGAAGGAGTGAGTGATGGTCTCTTGTAAGATAACTGGCGTCTGTAAGTAAATCCCAATTTGTACATTGTTACCATCAGGATAAGAAGGTTCCAACTACAGGCCTGGTGGGAGATTTTCAGCCAAATTGATTCAATCTGTCACATGAAATGTCACTACTAATAGCCCAAATAACTCCTGCGGTTCCAGGAAATATGTCTCTAACACTAAGGTATGCTTGGGAGGGTTTTTTATTTAGAAAAAATAATAATCTAAATTGTTGAACCAATTTTGATAACCTGTAATGGAAATTGACCAGAAAATAGAGGGATTAAATCATACAGCATTGGTTGCAGAAGGAAAATGCAAGTCTATATTGGACAAGAAAACTAAAGAAATTGGTATTAATGAATATACAAATGATTGGTAATGAACGGAATATGATCGATCTGAAAACAGTAAATCTCAGTTTTTTGCTGTTTGAATGAAATGAATTGTTCTAGGTATCTTTTCTTCAAAATGTAAATGCATAATCTTTGTTGTCCTAAAATGGATCTAGGTACATTGGAGCCTGGCTGTGGAAAAACGGAGCTAAATGCATGTGCTAAAATGCTAGTCTTAGATTATCCTGTGCAGTCCACACAGGCTAATCAGGGACGCAACTTTCCACCTTTATTGTATTTTTTGTTTAAAGGAAGTCTCATCTTAGCAAAAATCCTGATAAAATCTGGGATGACACTTTACACACATGCATTAAACTTGGTTTTCCCAGACCAAAGCTCATTTATATGCAAACTTGGATGGAATAAATCTGTTTTAATTCTTGTCAAGATATAAAATGTTATTAGTTGATGTATCTTTATTAAAAATTGGAAATGGAATAATTCTAGGTTGTACTGCCCTTATATTCAAAGAAAAAAACAATATGGTAGTGTTGGGCCAGATGATACCTTGTTGCAAAGTATATACCAGAAATTGTGTTTGTATTACTGCTTATATGCACATTAATTTTGGAGCTTGAGAAAACAAGACATGAAAGAGGATTAACCCTTTGCATGCTGGGAAATTTGTCGTCTGCTAAAATGTTGTCTGCTAAATTTCTAAAATTAGCATTTTCTCTGATTTTTTTTCAAAGAATACTATCAGAATAGCAAACAGTTTGGATCCTGATGAGACGCCACGTTCTGTGGCGTCTCATCTGGATCCAAACTGTTTGCAAAGGCCTTCAAAATCCGGTTCCAGCGCTCAAAGGGTTAAANCAAACATATTTTGCAAGAGTTGTGGTTCTTTCTTGTCTCAGTACAAACATATTTTGCAAGAGTTGTGGTTCTTTCTTGTCTCAGTACAAACATATTTTGCAAGAGTTGTGGTTCTTTCTTGTCTCAGTACAAACATATTTTGCAAGAGTTGTGGTTCTTTCTTGTCTCAGTACAAACATATTTTGCAAGAGTTGTGGTTCTTTCTTGTCTCAGTACAAACATATTTTGCAAGAGTTGTGGTTCTTTCTTGTCTCAGTACAAACATATTTTGCAAGAGTTGTGGTTCTTTCTTGTCTCAGTACAAACATATTTTGCAAGAGTTGTGGTTCTTTCTTGTCTCAGTACAAACATATTTTGCAAGAGTTGTGGTTCTTTCTTGTCTCAGTACAAACATATTTTGCAAGAGTTGTGGTTCTTTCTTGTCTCAGTACAAACATATTTTGCAAGAGTTGTGGTTCTTTCTTGTCTCAGTACAAACATATTTTGCAAGAGTTGTGGTTCTTTCTTGTCTCAGTACAAACATATTTTGCAAGAGTTGTGGTTCTTTCTTGTCTCAGTACAAACATATTTTGCAAGAGTTGTGGTTCTTTCTTGTCTCAGTACAAACATATTTTGCAAGAGTTGTGGTTCTTTCTTGTCTCAGTACAAACATATTTTGCAAGAGTTGTGGTTCTTTCTTGTCTCAGTACAAACATATTTTGCAAGAGTTGTGGTTCTTTCTTGTCTCAGTACAAACATATTTTGCAAGAGTTGTGGTTCTTTCTTGTCTCAGTACAAACATATTTTGCAAGAGTTGTGGTTCTTTCTTGTCTCAGTACAAACATATTTTGCAAGAGTTGTGGTTCTTTCTTGTCTCAGTACAAACATATTTTGCAAGAGTTGTGGTTCTTTCTTGTCTCAGTACAAACATATTTTGCAAGAGTTGTGGTTCTTTCTTGTCTCAGTACAAACATATTTTGCAAGAGTTGTGGTTCTTTCTTGTCTCAGTACAAACATATTTTGCAAGAGTTGTGGTTCTTTCTTGTCTCAGTACAAACATATTTTGCAAGAGTTGTGGTTCTTTCTTGTCTCAGTACAAACATATTTTGCAAGAGTTGTGGTTCTTTCTTGTCTCAGTACAAACATATTTTGCAAGAGTTGTGGTTCTTTCTTGTCTCAGTACAAACATATTTTGCAAGAGTTGTGGTTCTTTCTTGTCTCAGTACAAACATATTTTGCAAGAGTTGTGGTTCTTTCTTGTCTCAGTACAAACATATTTTGCAAGAGTTGTGGTTCTTTCTTGTCTCAGTACAAACATATTTTGCAAGAGTTGTGGTTCTTTCTTGTCTCAGTACAAACATATTTTGCAAGAGTTGTGGTTCTTTCTTGTCTCAGTACAAACATATTTTGCAAGAGTTGTGGTTCTTTCTTGTCTCAGTACAAACATATTTTGCAAGAGTTGTGGTTCTTTCTTGTCTCAGTACAAACATATTTTGCAAGAGTTGTGGTTCTTTCTTGTCTCAGTACAAACATATTTTGCAAGAGTTGTGGTTCTTTCTTGTCTCAGTACAAACATATTTTGCAAGAGTTGTGGTTCTTTCTTGTCTCAGTACAAACATATTTTGCAAGAGTTGTGGTTCTTTCTTGTCTCAGTACAAACATATTTTGCAAGAGTTGTGGTTCTTTCTTGTCTCAGTACAAACATATTTTGCAAGAGTTGTGGTTCTTTCTTGTCTCAGTACAAACATATTTTGCAAGAGTTGTGGTTCTTTCTTGTCTCAGTACAAACATATTTTGCAAGAGTTGTGGTTCTTTCTTGTCTCAGTACAAACATATTTTGCAAGAGTTGTGGTTCTTTCTTGTCTCAGTACAAACATATTTTGCAAGAGTTGTGGTTCTTTCTTGTCTCAGTACAAACATATTTTGCAAGAGTTGTGGTTCTTTCTTGTCTCAGTACAAACATATTTTGCAAGAGTTGTGGTTCTTTCTTGTCTCAGTACAAACATATTTTGCAAGAGTTGTGGTTCTTTCTTGTCTCAGTACAAACATATTTTGCAAGAGTTGTGGTTCTTTCTTGTCTCAGTACAAACATATTTTGCAAGAGTTGTGGTTCTTTCTTGTCTCAGTACAAACATATTTTGCAAGAGTTGTGGTTCTTTCTTGTCTCAGTACAAACATATTTTGCAAGAGTTGTGGTTCTTTCTTGTCTCAGTACAAACATATTTTGCAAGAGTTGTGGTTCTTTCTTGTCTCAGTACAAACATATTTTGCAAGAGTTGTGGTTCTTTCTTGTCTCAGTACAAACATATTTTGCAAGAGTTGTGGTTCTTTCTTGTCTCAGTACAAACATATTTTGCAAGAGTTGTGGTTCTTTCTTGTCTCAGTACAAACATATTTTGCAAGAGTTGTGGTTCTTTCTTGTCTCAGTACAAACATATTTTGCAAGAGTTGTGGTTCTTTCTTGTCTCAGTACAAACATATTTTGCAAGAGTTGTGGTTCTTTCTTGTCTCAGTACAAACATATTTTGCAAGAGTTGTGGTTCTTTCTTGTCTCAGTACAAACATATTTTGCAAGAGTTGTGGTTCTTTCTTGTCTCAGTACAAACATATTTTGCAAGAGTTGTGGTTCTTTCTTGTCTCAGTACAAACATATTTTGCAAGAGTTGTGGTTCTTTCTTGTCTCAGTACAAACATATTTTGCAAGAGTTGTGGTTCTTTCTTGTCTCAGTACAAACATATTTTGCAAGAGTTGTGGTTCTTTCTTGTCTCAGTACAAACATATTTTGCAAGAGTTGTGGTTCTTTCTTGTCTCAGTACAAACATATTTTGCAAGAGTTGTGGTTCTTTCTTGTCTCAGTACAAACATATTTTGCAAGAGTTGTGGTTCTTTCTTGTCTCAGTACAAACATATTTTGCAAGAGTTGTGGTTCTTTCTTGTCTCAGTACAAACATATTTTGCAAGAGTTGTGGTTCTTTCTTGTCTCAGTACAAACATATTTTGCAAGAGTTGTGGTTCTTTCTTGTCTCAGTACAAACATATTTTGCAAGAGTTGTGGTTCTTTCTTGTCTCAGTACAAACATATTTTGCAAGAGTTGTGGTTCTTTCTTGTCTCAGTACAAACATATTTTGCAAGAGTTGTGGTTCTTTCTTGTCTCAGTACAAACATATTTTGCAAGAGTTGTGGTTCTTTCTTGTCTCAGTACAAACATATTTTGCAAGAGTTGTGGTTCTTTCTTGTCTCAGTACAAACATATTTTGCAAGAGTTGTGGTTCTTTCTTGTCTCAGTACAAACATATTTTGCAAGAGTTGTGGTTCTTTCTTGTCTCAGTACAAACATATTTTGCAAGAGTTGTGGTTCTTTCTTGTCTCAGTACAAACATATTTTGCAAGAGTTGTGGTTCTTTCTTGTCTCAGTACAAACATATTTTGCAAGAGTTGTGGTTCTTTCTTGTCTCAGTACAAACATATTTTGCAAGAGTTGTGGTTCTTTCTTGTCTCAGTACAAACATATTTTGCAAGAGTTGTGGTTCTTTCTTGTCTCAGTACAAACATATTTTGCAAGAGTTGTGGTTCTTTCTTGTCTCAGTACAAACATATTTTGCAAGAGTTGTGGTTCTTTCTTGTCTCAGTACAAACATATTTTGCAAGAGTTGTGGTTCTTTCTTGTCTCAGTACAAACATATTTTGCAAGAGTTGTGGTTCTTTCTTGTCTCAGTACAAACATATTTTGCAAGAGTTGTGGTTCTTTCTTGTCTCAGTACAAACATATTTTGCAAGAGTTGTGGTTCTTTCTTGTCTCAGTACAAACATATTTTGCAAGAGTTGTGGTTCTTTCTTGTCTCAGTACAAACATATTTTGCAAGAGTTGTGGTTCTTTCTTGTCTCAGTACAAACATATTTTGCAAGAGTTGTGGTTCTTTCTTGTCTCAGTACAAACATATTTTGCAAGAGTTGTGGTTCTTTCTTGTCTCAGTACAAACATATTTTGCAAGAGTTGTGGTTCTTTCTTGTCTCAGTACAAACATATTTTGCAAGAGTTGTGGTTCTTTCTTGTCTCAGTACAAACATATTTTGCAAGAGTTGTGGTTCTTTCTTGTCTCAGTACAAACATATTTTGCAAGAGTTGTGGTTCTTTCTTGTCTCAGTACAAACATATTTTGCAAGAGTTGTGGTTCTTTCTTGTCTCAGTACAAACATATTTTGCAAGAGTTGTGGTTCTTTCTTGTCTCAGTACAAACATATTTTGCAAGAGTTGTGGTTCTTTCTTGTCTCAGTACAAACATATTTTGCAAGAGTTGTGGTTCTTTCTTGTCTCAGTACAAACATATTTTGCAAGAGTTGTGGTTCTTTCTTGTCTCAGTACAAACATATTTTGCAAGAGTTGTGGTTCTTTCTTGTCTCAGTACAAACATATTTTGCAAGAGTTGTGGTTCTTTCTTGTCTCAGTACAAACATATTTTGCAAGAGTTGTGGTTCTTTCTTGTCTCAGTACAAACATATTTTGCAAGAGTTGTGGTTCTTTCTTGTCTCAGTACATACATATTTTGCAAGAGTTGTGGTTCTTTCTTGGTTGAGCTTATTGAAGTGTCTTGTGCCATTGAATTCTAAAAGTAATAACAAGAATCAGTATTTTTCATTATGTATCATTAACAAAATATATAACTGTTCAAATAAATTATTGCGGAAATTTTTCTGTCTGCTCTCCTGTCTATAATTATCATATCTGCACCATACATGAAAATCCATTAATATTCACTTTAATATTTCAAGCTAGACAATATTTATTGAATAGTCTTCTATTTCTAGTGTTCGTCTTGTGCTGTTTGCAGTGCATTCCCCACACTCTCAGTCTGTTTTCAGATTGCAGTTTGTAAAATACTCATAATTATTCAGGTATTTTTTTCATATCCATATATAAATATCAAAATTTACTGGTATGTTGTGCGGCATTTGAAAGGATATAGAAGCTCTATTTGCTTGAAATGGAAGTGTTGTATTGACATTTCAAATAAACTGACTAGGACAAATTGATGGCATATTAAATATTGAAGGATATTTGAGCTGTCTGATTTTCAATGAAGCCATTGCATTCAGGAGCGTATTAAAGAATTTAAATTACAAAATGTATAACCTTATCTGTTCACTTAAACTGAGTGAATTTATTATTATGAGTTATAATGTGTTAAAATATAATAAACATTTGATTAGTCTGTCCGTCCATCCAACTTATAGTATGAAGCAATACAGATACTAAAAGAACACATTTATGTATAACAAGCAATTTTGAACGAATAAATTGTAGAATTGCTGTATATAATCGAGAATTAGTAGAACTCCCCCTATCCAATATGGTAAATGCAGTTTTCTAAGACCCTGTCTAAAGCATGGCTTATGATAAGTGAACAGTATACTTCAATGTATGGTGTTAGGTTGTTTTTATAGTATGTTTTATATGTTACACATCTTATTCAAAAACTCCTTGGATAACCATTAACATGTTTGCACTCTGTCGTAATGAAAATGTTTTTTTGCTTGTTAAGCAAAAACAATGATCCGTTTTGTATTATTACAAAATGTTCAATAAGTCCGAAGGAATTTCAAGTTTGGTTTCTCCTAGTAAAAGAACATTAATTTTAGATGCTTACTAACAAATTTAAAATAAATTATTTTTCCGTCCAAATTTGTTTGCTTGATAGATACATTTCTAAGCCACATGCAGGGGAATAATTGAGCCTCGCTCTGGGAAAACCAGGCTTAATGCATGTGCCGAAAGTGTCGTCACAAATTAGCCTGTGCAGTCCACAATCAGNCGTGATGTTTTGCACTCTGTCGTAAGGAAAATGTTTTTTTGCTTGTTAAGCAAAAAACAATGATCCGTTTTGTATTATTACAAAATGTTCAATACGTCCGAAGGAATTTCAAGTTTGGTTTCTCCTAGTAAAAGAACATTAATTTTAGGTGCTTACTAACAAATTTAAAATTAATTATTTTTCCGTCCAAATTTGTTTGCTTGATAGATACATTTCTAAGCCACATGCAGGGGAATAATTGAGCCTCGCTCTGGGAAAACCAGGCTAAATGCATGTGCCGAAAGTGTCATCACAAATTAGCCTGTTCAGTCCACAATCAGGGACAACAATTTCCGCCTAAACTTAATTTTTGCTTAGAAGAGACTTTCTTCAAACAACAAATAACATAAAAGCGGACAGTGTCGTCCTTGATAAGCCTGTGTGGACTACACAGGCTAATCTGGTGCGGCACTTTACACACATGCATTAAGCCCTGTTTTCCCAGAGCGAGGCTCAGCTATAAGAATGCTAGCTGCAAGTAGTCAAACATCGTGTTGTAAAAAGTCAACACTAGTATTGAAATACAAACTGCAAATTTATCATTCCCTTAATGAGCATTTCTTATTCCCGCTTATTGTAATAGAAGAACAATTTTGTGAGTAGCGTTTTCGTGTGAATGTTCTCAATTTACCAATTTGGAGCCAAATGGTGGCAAACCTCATTTGCTGTGATGGGTTATGGGATGCGTTCATGTTCTCCATAACTGTTAAGGTTGATAGGAAATGCCAAGCCTATTGTTTGCATTGATGCTTTTGTAATTGATAGAAAAAACAAAGTAATTAAATGCATGAAGCTATTTAGTTTGTCAATTTGAAAGCAACTTTTATTTATTTAAACTTCTTGAAGTAGCATGAAAATGAAAACAGATCATTCTGGCTGTGTGCTTAAAGCTTAGATTTGGGTCACATTTTGTGGACATGCAGTCAAGTTTTGCACATGTTTTGTTTTGTACTGAGCCTGTAGGAACGTTCTTGGTAGTGACATTTTATAAATTCAGGTACCAAATAATTGTAAGGCCATTCCTCAACAAAACCACTATAAGTGATCTATGCTATTTCGCTTTTTAAGGTCTTACAAGAAACTTAATTTTGCAAATGGTGCACCCCAAATGTTGTTGTTTAAACAATGTAAAATGGTGATGGCAGTGTTAACTGAAGGCGCATACATGATGCATTCACCAGTCAATATGCAAATACGCACACATATTATTAATTACATTATTTTATATAGAAAATATTTTTGGTCATTAATGCAAGTGAAATGTTTTCAGGTCGCATGTTTGAACTCAAACATTAATGGGCATGGCATTCCATTGCCTTGAGCTTCTTTAAGCTTTCATAAATTAAAGAATCATCGAGATAGCATTTGATCTGTTTACACTGTTCTTGTGTACACTGGTTCCCTTTTGATTGTTTTTGAAATTTAAGCAGCTCTTCAGTGTTTGCATTCTTTCATGAATACAATTTGATTTGTTGGTGGATCACAGCTTTGAACTGAGGTTGTTTGAGTTATTATGTTGGTTAGGGATTTAGCTAGACTAAATCAAAGCGCTGAAGGCACTTAATTTGTTCGCTATTGCATAATCTTAGAAGCAACTCAGTTTTNGGGGCATACAAATGGAAGGTGGGCCTCATATTTTAAGAGGCTGTGGAAAAAAGAAAGGGGGGCACCCAGCCATACGCACCTTAGCAAATCCCTAAGGCTTGATATATATCTGTTTGAATTTTCATTTCATCAAACTTTTGACCTTATTATTAAAATATAATAACACTTCTCATACACTTAGAAGGGTGTGTGTGTTTCGGAAATTTTGTATTAAGTATTGATGTTGTTAAAAAAAGTGTCATAACTAATTATGTTAAGTTTTCAAGAAATTGTAATGCAAGCAACCGTTGTATCTGCTAACCAGTTTTTTTCCCAGACACAATGTGCCTCATTCTGGGAAAAAGGGCTTAATGCATGTGCATACTGTTGCCCCAGATCAGGCTGATCAGGGACGACCATTGCCACCTTAACTGGCTTTTCACCAAGAAGAAACTTCCTTTAAACAAAAAATACATTAAAAAGTTGAAAGTGTTGTCCCTGATTAATCCCTGACTAATCTGGGGAAACACTTTAGGAACATGCATTAAGTCCCATTTTCCCAGAGCAAGGCTCATATTGACATATATTGTAGTTATCTGTGTTCATTTCAGGCCTGTATCTATGGGAACACATCTTGGAGGGACCACTAGAAGAAAAGATGGAGGGTGTTTGGAGCCATGGGACCAAGACAGTCAACAATATACAGTTTACGTAAGGGCTTTAGAATATCAAGTTTACGTAAGGGCTTTAGAATATCAAGTTCACGTAAGGGCTTTAGTTATCAAGTTTATGTAAGAGCTTTAGTTATCAAGTTTATGTAAGGGCTTTAGTTATCAAGTTTATGTAAGGGCTTAAGTTATCAAGTTTATGTAAGGGCTTTAGTTATCAAGTTTACTTAAGGGCTTTACAATATCAAGTTTACGGGAGGGCTTTACAACATCAAGTTTACGTATGGGCTTGAGTTATTAAGTTTATGTAAGGGCTTGAGTTATCAAGTTTACGTAAGGGCTTTAGTTATCATGTTTATGTAAGGGCTTGAGTTATCAAGTTTACGTAAGGGCTTTAGTTATCGTCTTTCGAAAAGCAGAGCTGCTTGCCAGAAAACCAAGAGCCCCATAGCCATAGAGCTTATGTAGAAACATTTTACCTTCAATTGTACTAATTATGACTGTTTACACAAAATAAGCACAATTAATAAGTCTCCTTTTTTCTTGGTTATTATAAAACTCTTATGTAAAATGAAATATGAAAAAAGCCACAAGGTTATAGAATTGTATGATGTATAAGTAATCAAATAGAGTTTTAATTTTTCTGTTCTTATTGACTATACATCAAGATTTGAAAGACGATGTGTTTAATCAGAAAAGAACTTTATTGTTTAACAAACATGACTTGTCATAACATTTGTTTACTGTGAATCGTCATATAAGTTACGTCATGCAAAAATGGGTCTTATACCATATGCGCCCAGCGAAGATAGCTACAGACCAGCCTTTACTGTATACTCAGGTTTGTGTCTATTGAAAGAAAAAAGGGAAAAAAAACTGGACTTAAGTGTCTGCTTTAGTGGTCATAAAATCTAGGTGGTCTTTAAGCCCAGTTTTTTTAATGTTCATCATTAAAGTGTTTGGTATAAAAATGTCATGAACTGTGATGATAAAGATCATGTTGCATCTTTTGTATGTCCAGTCCATTGCTGTTACCATGGTTAAATCTTGGTTTCTGGTTAGTGTTGTTTTATAATTAATGTATGAAGTAATCAGATTTTCTTGCTTACTGGTTTATCATTGAGAAAAGTGCTTGGACAGACATTATTATTTAAAAAAAGGATGTTTTGACATACTGTTGTTATTGACAATTTAAAATCAATAACTTTTGTTAATAATCACAACAATGGTGTTGCTGCCGTGTAAGTTTATTGTCTTACTATGCTCAACAGTTTTGACAATATTATTATTAAATTGATCACATTCTCTATCAAACATTTGATGTAATTCTAACACAATGCTGACTTATATTAAAATAGATCAAGGAAATATATTGTTACGAAATACTATAAAATAACAATGGAAAACAAGACTTTGTGGAGGAACGGAATGCAGCATAGTCAAATAAAGTTGTAATTTCAGATTTCTAAAATATGTGTAATATCCAACAACAGTTATTTCTGTATAATAGTTTGCCCTTGTAGTGTAATACCCATGTATCAGACCTCCATTCTGGGTAATAGGGCTCAATGCATTTGTGTAAAGTATCATCCCAGCTTAGCCCGTGCAACCTGTGCAATTCGCACAGGCCTATCAGGGATGACTCATTCCACTTTAATTAATTTTTCCATTTAAAGGATGTCTCTTCTTAACGAAAATCCAGTTTAGGCAGAAAGTGTTGGCCCTGATTAGCCTGTACAGGCTAGTCTGGAACGACCCTACACACATGCATTAAGCACCATTTTCCCAGAGAAATGCTCAACTATCTTTTTCTCTGAGGGTAAATTGTAGATCACCAGAAATTTAAAACCTACTTATGCAATAAAAACGTCTAAATTCAATTTTACCAACTTGAAGACAGCCATTTGGGAACGTGTTTTTCTCATATTTCGTCACTGAACAAATTATCCCCTTAAATGAAAAGAAATGTGTATTTTCAGCTTTTTTCTGTACCTCCTGTGCCATAATTGCATTATGCAGGCTATATATGTCAGGAGTGCTGGGAAGTTAATTAATCAGGATGTAGCCTGTTCTGTCCCATGGGGCAGGTTTTTGCATGTGACGCTTTTGTGAAGGATTAAGTCACGGCCAGTCTCATAAGGAAATTTTGTGGAGATACAAAACGCAGGGGGCTAGGAACAAAGTTGCTTGACAGCTTTACAGTGATATACTGCCTTAATCGATGAAGGAAATTGAGGCTTGCAAATTCCACGAAAATAAAACCAATTTAAGTGTTAATTTTCTAACAGGATGGGTAGCAAATTGTTTTAAAGTTTGTGATTTTCATGATAAAAAACTAAATGATTTATGATGAAGTGAATGAACATTCTCAAAGTTGGTTGTTTGATTGGCTTGCTTGCATTAATTTGCTTTAAAATATTAATTCAAAATTAATTCCTTGTGGGCTAAAATTCTATTGTTTTTATTACTGTATTGTAATCTGATATCATTACATACACCCACTCCCCCTTGGAGATGCAGGACATATGGGTTTGCAAAATTCTTAGCCATTCTTTTCCATACTTTCTTAAAATCTTTGTGGGTCCATTATCTTGGTAAATCTTCCCATTAACAGTGGCTGTGGCATAGTGGATATGGTGTCCTTCTAGCGACTGAGAGGTCATGAGTTTGATCCTCACTGTGGGAGTGTTCTTTAGATCTTTCCCAAAGACACCAAGTACTCATTCTACCCTGGAAAAGGACTCCAGTGTTTCAATAAACCTTAGGCTTTTGATGCAATCCAGCTAAAATAAGTAGGTTAAAACTTACTAAACTAAACAGTGGAGCTATGGCCCTTGATTGCTTTACTCCAGTACTTTGGTTAACAACTTTCTATATAGTGTCACTGCATGACTGATACAAATTGCAGATTCAGGACTGGACCAGGTGTAGTGCCAAGCGAAGTTCCAAAATCTACAGAGAACCTACTACTTATTTTGAACGGCAGGGAACCGGAAAAGGTCAACTATGCAGAATCCTGGCTTGCCTCCCTTGACTTACTACCCAACCTGCAGAATGTCGGCCTCGTGTTGCTGGGCAACGAACAGTGTAACAACAGCTGGCTACATCGTCACATGTCTTTCAATGGTGGCCGAGTGAAGTTTGTCTTTCTCGTCTATGATTCCGCAGAAATTGATGACACGCACTTTTATCAATGGCCGCTTGGTGTTGCCACGTAAGTGCAGCAAAATGCATGATTTAATTGAAAAAACTATTTATTTAAATCCTGTAAAGATTATTGTATCTTCCGGAATCTACCAAACCACTTCTTGAATTCAATTCATGCTTCATACACAAAGGTGGTCGCCGTGGTTTAGTAGATACAGTGTCCGCCAAGTTACCTGGAGGTCATGGTTTTGATCCCCACTGTAGGAGCATTCTTTAGAGCAAAGACACCAAGTACCGATTCTACTCTGGGAACAGACTGAATAGCATTTAAATAAGCCTTAGTTTGTTGCAACCTAGAATAAATAGGTTTAAAGTTTGAACTTATACACAAAGTAAACCCTTTGCATGCTGGGAAATTTGTTGTCTGCTAAAATGTCGTCTGCTGAATTTCTAAAATAAGCATTTTCTTCGATTTTTTTTCTAAGACCACTATCAGAATAGCAAACAGTTTGGATCCTGATGAGACGCCACGTTTTGTGGCGTTTCATCTGGATCCAAACTGTTTGCAAAGGCCTTCAAAATCCGGTTCCAGCGCTCAAAGGGTTAACAACCAAATGCAAGAAGAAGTATACCATGCATAAATAAAATGCTTTCACTGTCTTGAAAGAAACAACAAAATTATTGTTATAAGTAAATAAGGAAACATTTAATCAAAAAGCATTTGTATCCGCCATACTGGTATCTCAAGTACTGTTAACAATTATTTTGAATGTATGGTTACCATACACATGTACCATAATTGAGCTATGCTCTGGGGAAATGGGGCTTAATGCATGTGTGTAAAGTTTTCTTCCCAGATTCCACACAGGCTTAAATCAGGGATGACACTTTCTGCTTTTTATGGAATTTTCATTTGAAGGAAGTCTCTGATAAGAAAACAATCCTTTCTGGGCAGAAAGTTTTGTCCCTTAATAACCTGTGCAGACAGCACTGGCTAATCTGGGATTACACTTTACGCACATGTATTAAGCCCCATTTTTCCAGAGCGAGGCTCATATGTTTTTGTTTTTCAGTTATCGTGATTTCCCGAAAGTTGACAGCTCCGTGCTTCCTGTACATATCAAGCGTAAATATTCCTGCAACTTCCTGGGCACAGTCTATAAAAACTCGTCCAGAGAAACCCTTATGAAAATTTTAGAGGGAGATTTCTTCAGAGAACGCTGCAACATCAAACCTAGATACAGGTACCATGTTAGGCGTGCAGACATCTTTTATGCTACATTTTGTAAATTCTCTTGCATATTTTCAAATGCAAATTGTTACAAATTCAGATAATTCATCATTTTGTAGTCTTGAAGAAAACAATTATGTTTAGAAAATAAATAGTCCAGGTTGCAGATATTATTGAAAATGAAGTTAAAATAATGAGCAATTGTCTTGATACAAGGGTTTGAACACATGAATGAGCAATTGCATGAACAGTGACATTGGCAAATGCTGCCACCGTTTTGTGTAAGGGGATAGTATTATCCCTGTAAACATGTTTCATGTACATGTAGTGTAGCAAGTTTGTCTGTGAATGCATTTCATCCTGCTTACTAGGACTATAAACCTTTGCATGCTGGGAAATTTGTCGTCTGCTAAAATGTTGTCTGCTGAATTTCTAAAATTAGCATTTTCTTCGATTTTTTTTCAAAGAATACTATCAGAATAGCAAACAGTTTGGATCCTGATGAGACGCCACGCTCTGTGGCGTCTCATCTGGATCCAAACTGTTTGCAAAGGCCTTCAAAATCCGGTTCCAGCACTGTAAGAGATAAATATTATGGGTTCTTGCTACTATTATACCAGGTTATGCTACCAAAATGGTTTGATTAATTATCCCAGGTTATGCATATCTGACGGATTCATTTTACTCGGTTATACCAAATCAGGTTACCAACATCTCTTGTTGCATTATAAATTCTTTGTCCATTTCTTATTAGATTTTCAGCTGAATTAACATTATAAGTAAAAGCTATCAGACGTTAAATGTATATGAGCCTTGATTTGGGAAAATGGGTTTTAATGCATCTGCATAGTTTCGTCCCAGATTAGCCTGTGCAGTCCGTTAAAGCTTATCAGGGACAACACGAAACTGGATTCTCGCTTAGGAAATACTTTCTTCAAACACAAATACAACAAGGGACAAAATTGTCACAAAACCAGGTTTTCAATTTGAAAAAAAAAGTCTGATAAAGGGAGACCACTCAAATTGTTACTGATTGTCTCTAGTTACCCCCCTTGTATCAAATTCAATAAAATTCAATCCATTTTCTCAAAGTGTGACCTTGACCTTGGAGATATCGACGTAATTCTTTCGCGCGACACACCGTCCAATGATGGTGAACAAATGTGGTAAATGATTTTAAAATATGACAATAAATGACATAGTTATGGCCCGGACAAGCTCATTTATGGCCATTTTTGACCTTTGAACTCAAAGTGTGAACTTGACCTTGGAGATATCGACGTAATTGTTTCGCGCGACACACCGTCCAATGATGGTGAACAAATGTGCCAAANCGAAACTGGATTCTCGCTTAGGAAATACTTTCTTCAAACACAAATACAATAAAAGCGGAAACTGTAGTCCCTGATTAGCCTGTGCAAATTACACAGGTTAATCTGGTACTACACTTTACGATGATGCATAAAGCCAGGTTTTCCCAGTGTGAGGCTCCTATCCTTTATTTTACTTTACTCCAGCTGGGTACCAGAGGAGTCGGCGGGTTCCCGTGACGACTACGTACATGCGATCTCCCAGAGTGATCTCACCCTGAACCCCGCTGGTCAGAACACGGAGTGCTACAGGATTTACGAGGCCCTCGCGTTTGGTTCAGTTCCAGTTGTCGAGGACGTCATGACACCCGGAATTTGTGGGAAGTCGCCGCAATCCCATGTCTTTCCGTTACGTTTGCTCAAGGAACATAATGCGCCTATCGTTTATGTGAAACACTGGTCAGAATTAACTGCGCTTATTGAAAACGAGAAAAAACTCAGACACAGTGATAGGGTCAATAGAAGAAGGAATATTTTACTTTGGTACGAGAATTTTAAAATTAGTTTGAGGAAGAAGTTGATTACTGTTTTAAGTAAACACTTTTTTGGTGTACATAGATAGCATTGACATTGTTCCATCCACTGTATTTACTGTAATAATGTGTATTATACGGTTATAATGTGTATATACGGTTATAATGTTATTTATACTGTGATGACGGGTCTCATAATTTATGCTTGTGAATTTATGCGCTAGACTTGTTGAGAAAGCTTTATGGTTCATGAAATCATGGTTGGTTTGTCATTAGGTTAGGTCATATTGTATATAAATGTATAACCATAGAGTATTTTCATTCAAACATTATTTTATATCCACTTTTTTCAACTAAAACTCTGCTTGTGGATCAGCAAAAACCAATAAGTTGCAGGCAAAAGATTGCTACTTAAGCTAAAAATCAAATATGTCTTAATGCCATTTACTCCTAAAGCTATGCTAAAATTTTCAAATTACTTTTAATACAATTGTTTTGTAAGTTAATAATTTGGAACAAAGTTTGTTTGGTCGAAATTGCGGTAAATCAAGATGAAACTTTATACACATGTTCCTTCATTGGTCCTCTACCAAATATTAATACAGTTCATCAACTGGATAAGCCATAGTGTTAACTTTTTTTTTTTAAGTTGGCCATTTTGAATTTATTTTGGGTAATCTGGAATTAATATGTAAAGAGAACCAATGGATTCATTTAGTTGTTTTTATTAAAAACAATATGTAGAATTGTTATTTTTATGATGCTTTGTAACATAAACAAGCTATGCCAGTTTAGATGTTTTCCATGTAATTACATAAAAATGAATTAGGGTAACTCGCCCTTGAGTCGTTTTTGCCCTTGAGTCGGACATTTTTATCTTTGTAGAATGTAAAGATAAGTTTAGTTTGACATGATTTGAGACTTTGTTACAAACATTTAACCCATTGGCACTCAAATTTGATAAAATTTACAAATAAAATGTTATCAAATATTTTCTCACGATGAAATTGGATATGTAACAGTATTAATAACTCGTGGTGACGCGAAATTCAGAATTTTCAATTATCGATCAGCTTTAAACCATCGGCATTTTGGCCAGATGCATTTCACAGCATTCACCAATGAATGGATATTGAAAACATCACCATATTCTGTAATAATAATAGGCAATATTCAGTGGTTTGTTCTGTATTTATAGATGTCTCAGTAAAATATGTATTACTACTCGATTAGCCCTTGAGACAAATGCAATTCGCCCTTATAGCGAACATGAGTTTACCTACTGGCAGAGTCGTATGGATGAAAATTAACCACATATTCATTCCAATTGACACAACTCAATGTATAAAGAATCCCTTTGCCTGTCACCCCCAGTGCTACAAATGGTTCCATCATTGCATAGTACGAGAAAACACTAGATGTGACCATGTTACTTGTATTCGTTTTCAAAACTAGTTTTGGTCAACATGTTGACACATTAAAAAAACTTATAAATTCAACACAGGATTGAAACTGTGAATATTTAAATTATTTTTAATATGGGGAATGGATAACATAATTGGTGCTTAAGACTAATATGTGTCGGTGTTAAGGGCGAATGTGTTCGACTCATGGGCAAATTCGGTGGGTATTGAAAATGTCCTTTTTTTCAATGAAAATAAGCGGGGAACCAAATGGTTACAAATGTATATGAAACATAGATTCATAAGATATGATACTATTAGCCTGCTCCAGATGAGTCCCGGCATTGGTCGAAGAGCTTGTAATTAGAGACTTTTACCGTTAACCTGTACAACTCGAGGGCGAGTTACCCTATGTGTTTGTATGAAATTTTAATTTTCATGTTAAAAATTAATAGATTTTCTCAAGTTGAATCATGATTTTCAAACTCTAAAATACAAATTGCGGAAAAATGGGGCATGCTGATTATTTTGATCTTTTTTATGCCCCCCCTAACCATGACAATGATGGAAGGGCTTATAATGTTACAAAATTCTAGCACTGTCAGACACAATTTTGAAATGTCCATATGTAACGAGCATGTGCTCAGACAGGTTAAACAAATGTCTGACAAGTGTGTCCAATGACATATAGCAGGGGCATCCTTGTCCAATGAACACATTTGTATTCACATTTATTTCCTATTGAATTTCATTTCAAGTATTTAAACATAAACATGTTCCACAACTTCAAATGTATAATTTACTTTTATCAAGAATTACAAATTGTATGCTTTGCAGTATTAATTTCCAGTGTTTGAATACAGGTAACAAAAATGTGATAATGTGAGAAATGTGAATTGTTATTTTGTTAACAGTAATAAAATGTTGCATTTTATTTTTGTAAATAATGTGATAATATGAGGAACATGAATTGTTATTTTGTTAATAGTAATAAAATGTTACAATTTTGTTTTATTATTATTACATGACTTTAGTTTTATCTGGCAGTTGGCATAAACTATCTTGCTCCTTTGTTTAAAGTAAACAATTAAATAAAACAAGGATATTCTTGGAAACATGTCACATATTGTTCACCAACATATACACTAATTCCTCAATTTTAACCCTTTGCATGCTGGGAAATTTGTCGTCTGCTAAAATGTCGTCTGCTGAATTTCTAAAATTAGCATTTTCTTTGATTTTTTTTCTAAGACCACTATCAGAATAGCAAACAGTTTGGATCCTGATGAGACGCCACGTTCTGTGGCGTCTCATCTGGATCCAAACTGTTTGCAAAGGCCTTCAAAATCCGGTTCCAGCGCTCAAAGGGTTAAACAAAAGGGTCACTATATGATGATCCTTTAAAGGGTTCAAGGTATATTGTATCTGATCTGTATAAAGACAAAGTTAAAGACCAACATTAGCCGTTTTTAATTACTAACATAATAGGTAACTCAGGTGCAAACAGGAAGTCCTGACAGAAAGGCTACATGAGGTCAGTTTTATAATAAGCACCAATGGTTGGGTACATGATGCAAATAATTTGTAAAATACAATATATGATGTGTTTTGGTATTAAATTAAAGGTATATATGTAATCATTACTAATCAATAAGAAAAACAGCCTTTTTTGGCACTACTTCGTTGAAGTGGAGTCCAGTCTGGCATATTTTCCCTACATATTCATGCTGAACAACATGCCGCCAAAAAAATATTTTATGTCAAATGTGAAAATTTTGAGTTTAAGGGTATAGAATTTTTATCAATAGTGTTCTTTCAAAAGTGTACGGCCTTATCTTTCTTAACATGTTTATATAGTTAAGATTGTAGCTTGGTCATGTTCAATTTCAACCTCAAATTATTTCATATCAAACAAAGAAGGCATTATTTGCACATGTGTAACCTACAATGCAGATAGTCCAACACCTTTGCACATTATTGTTAAATACAGTTATCGTCTAAAATGTACGAATATTGATCAGATCACGTTAGAATGCAACTTTATAATTGTGTTCACATTAATATTGTTTATCAGTCAATACACAACCTATTGTCACAATGATGCACGGCTATGAAGAGATTTGTGCGCATGCCCTCTATTCCTTCTGACCAGAACTCTGAAGTGTTTTTTTATTGACTGGTAAAGTGGTCTAGTCTTAGAAATGTGTGACAAGACCCCACCATAGGGTACTTCAATATGTGTATCCTGGAAAAGCAATCTTTTGGAAAAACCCACTAATCTGTTGGTACAAATAAAGCTGACCCATTTAAGCTATCATTGGTTGATATAATGGACCAGCATTGATTGTACCTAGGGATAAGTGGGTTTTCCTGATCTCGTGCGAATTCCAGGATCAGTCGTTTATATCATCATTATCATCATCAATCCCTTGACCGGTTTGGCCGTTGGGGGGAAATGAGGGACGACGATACAGAAATCCTCCTCCAGTCATGTCTGTTGGGTGCTGCTGAGAGTAATTCATCCATGGGAAGGGATGTCCACTCTTTTACATTGTCCATCCAGTTTTTTCTGACAGCCTCGATGTCTACCTCCCTCTAGCGTGCCCTGGAGAACAATCTTGCACAGAGAGTCGTGCCTGATTATGTGTCCAAACCAAGCCAGCTTTCGTCGTTTGCCGGTCGCCAGTAGGGGCTGTTGTGGACGAACAAGTGTTGCAGTCATGTTCCGGATGTACTCGTTGGTTTTGTGCTCCGTGTAGGAGATGCGGAGCAGTTTTTGGAGACATTTATGTTCAAATGCCTGTATCCTGCACTCTGTGTCCACGTGAAGCGTCCAGGTCTCGCAGCCGTAGAGTAGGATGGAGAATACAAGGGACTTGTAGAGCCTGTACTTGATGGGGAAGCTGATGGAACTGCTTGTCCACAACCTGCTCAGTCAGGTCGTTTATATACATATGGATAATCTGTCTGAAATACTGGCGTATTTATGTTAATTTATACTGGTGTATTAATGTTAATTTATACTGGTGTATTTATGTTAATTTATACTCGTGTATTTATCAAATAAGACGAGACCAGACTTCCGTATCTCAGTGTGAAGTCTGTTTCCGTTTAAACAGCTTTAAAAACCAGACATCTTTTATGTGTTATATGTATTGTAAATATCTGAAAAGATCCAAGAGGCCATGGAAAAACCTGTTCTATTTTTAGAAACACACAGTACACAAGTTTGTCATAGAATAAATTCATACACACAAGTTCGCTTTTATTAAGAATATTTTTGATTTGTTTTGTAAGAAGGTATGCAATAATGGAATATAACAAGGTTGTGGTGTTCCAGCGAGTTGTATTGCAATCGTTGATTGTGTAACATTGCATTCCACTCGCCCTGCGGGCCTATGTAATACAACATATCCCTATCCACTGGAACACCAGTCATGTAATATTCTCTATTATTGATCTACCATAAAATATCTGTATCTATAATCTTGTCTCCTTTCAAATGAATAGCTATATTACAAGACAACTATGTCATGCACAGTTGCTACATAGAGCTCCCGGTACTTCACAGTTACAGAGATTAGAAGTTGTGTTGCATGCAAAGCTAAAACTGACTTCCTAATGCATAAAAGGAGCACATTTCTGCTAAATTGCGAGTAAGTTATGGTTTTTATTGAGTGCATCACATAATGACCCAAGAGACATGTGAAAAGTTTCAATTAAATACCTGCTAACCACAAACAGACTTCTAAAAGGGCTTATTCTGCTATATTGCATGGCAAAATTACCGATATGTGCTTTCAGTATGTGCATACGCTGTAACTACAAGTATGACCTTGACATGGGTGGGCATGACTGACACATACCATCTGCACATTATTTAAATTACCCTCAAATTTTAGTTAAGTTTCAGAACAATACTTCAAAGCGTATGAGAGATATAAATGGTACTAATTTTTAAATAAATGAAGGCTGAACACTTTCATCTTAAGCCAGGATGACTGAATCATGCATTCTGAACAACATCTCCATTTTGGACAAATTTCAAGGGCAAAGAAAATATAGAGCGGACTGATATTCATTATTATTATTATCCCCACCTGTTTTGCAGCATGTGATTAACAATCATTTTTGAAAATCTGGGCTGTTATCAGCAGTTTCACGAGATCCATTTACCATTAAATTGTCCCTTATTTATGCTCTGATGGCATTTTTTTTAGACATTCAACTTTGTTTATATATTACAAAATTGTGTGTGTAACCTATTTACAATCCTCATATGTGCAGGAGTCCTTATTATTGGCCAGTTAGATTGCCTGATTGGTGATCAATGTAGTAAGGTGCTCTTAAAAAGTGGAATGACCCATTGTTCATAACCTTTTAAGTTTGAAAAGACAATACACTCAACAGCAGTGTTTCATTTACATTTTCCAACCATTTGGTCCTATTTCCCCTACATTCATAAATCAATTAGTCCCAAAGTGTGAAAATGAAATATTAGAAAATTGCAATGAGTCCCCAGCCAATTAAATGAATATAGGACAAAATGAAACACTGCAACAGCATAAACTCAATTATTGCCAATTAAAACTTCCTCACCTTCCTTTCCATTTGTTACGGACACTTTACAATAAAATCTTAAAAATTTGTTATGACTTTGCTCAGTTGTTTTACTTATGCCTTTCTGTTAAGACATTAATTTTTATCTGCATTCACTTTAGCACGCTTAAGAAACTTGATGAATGTTGGATGGAATACAGAATAAGATTGACAGAGCGATCAACCAATGTGCTTATTGATTGGATGTGAGCAGTGACGCTTACTGGGCTAAAACATTAACAAATCATCAGCGGTCGAACATCTATTGTGTTTCAGAAACGATCATTACCCTGTCCCAAAGCCTTAAGATGACCCCTGGGATGAACAACTGCAGATAACCGCAGAAAATTCACAGCCCTGATATTCTTATGAACAAATCCTCCTTTACCTTCAGCTACACATAAAGGTCAATCAGTTTGAAAAAATCTGCCTAGTAGTTAAAAAAGTACACAAAACTTCGGGTACAACAATGTCATGTATGTCTTCTTTNTTACAAATTCTTTTTTGTTAATTCGTCTAACAACAAGTTACATTTTGTTGGTTTGTTCATTATTTTTTTATGTCCCGCATTTTAATGTAATGTTCCACAATAATGAGTATGTGCAGACATTCATTGCTTATGTAATCTAAAACAGACATCTTGTAAGCTTTTGTCCGTAAATTATATGCACGTATAATCATATTATCATGTATGTGAAGCTGGAAAACATGTTAAATGTGTACATCATAAATACGTCATTTCGGATAGACATTCGAATAATAAAAGACAATAGATATTTTCCTATAAAATATTTACAATGACGGTCTACATTAATTCTTTATACTATTATTATTTAAATTATCTGACAAATACTCATAATTTGTGATATGTATTTCACGATCAAACCCGATACAAATTATCTTGGAAAACCTACTGTAAACAATTTGCAAATGAAACCGGAAAAAGAAAGATTTATTGCCCCTTCTAAGGTAAGTGTGTTTGATGAATCGAGTAAGTATCGCTATCGAGCAATAAGACTTTTCTACCTTATGATAAGCTTAAATAATGCATGATTTCAGGTATATTTATGTCAACATATTGCTTTGTTTTAGTTATTGTAAAAATTGTCATTAGATAATTACAAAAATATTATTCTGATGTGTAACCGGTGTAACTGAAATTAAACAAGCATTCCGTGCTCACCAGATATGAGTTGTGAAGTGTATGCAATATTTTCATTTTTAATAGATTTGTTACAGACCGTACTGTTTGTAAACATCTTGGCTGCTTGAATTGATTAGACTATTACTTTTATCTTTCTCCCTTTTCACGTTTAACACTTTTATCATGCACTGACTGCGCACCTGTCAATAATACCCGAAAGGGGAGTTTCATCTACACACAACATCTTCTCACAACATAATAATTGCCTTATTTTATATTAATTATAATTACTGATTTTTTGGTATGTGAGTCTACCTACATGACTTACAGATGAAGTGTGAGTTATGTTCTGGTCGATTGGTTTTTGGCAAAGTTATGGGCCTTGGACTTAGACATGTTATCTATAATAACCATTTTCCGGAGGGTTTTTACGAAACGCTTTCAGATATTCAGCTGATTTTTGGTGTGTGAGTCAACCTAAATGACTTACAGATGAATTGTGAGTTTCGTTTCAGTTAATAGATTTTTGAGAAAGTAATGCAGTTTTTTTTTCCCACTTTTTGGGAAGATAGCTCAAGGCTTTGGATTTGGGAATTTTATCGGCATTTTCAAGAAATTGGGAAAATAAATTCAGTAGCCTTTTTTTTCACGTGAAAAGTCCACTGATTTGGAAAAAACGTATTTGATATAACTCTTTATAATTATTAAAATTAAAAGAACAAAATCATATTAATCATTATTATAAAATCATTAGACACTTCTTTCTAAAATTTTTTTTATTTTTTTTAAATTTGTATTTTTTTAGCATATTTTGGGAAAAAAAGTGTACTTTTTGCCATTGGGAATATAACCGTTTTTTCGGCTATAAAATCAGGCCAAAAAAAATCCTGTAATGGGCCATGGACTTAGGAATTGAATTTATTTAAAATAACACTTCCAGAATTTTTTCCAAAACAATTTCAGATACTGTTCAAGGCCCGTAACTTGGTCAGATATTAATGGACCGTAACTTTGTTATGATGTTTTTAATTGGGATATAGCTACTGTTGTTTAAAAGTGCAGTAGGGGGCATTGTGTTTCTTGAACACAGCTCTTGATTATTATTAATGTGTTTCTGTTAATGAAATAAGTCAAAATAATAAGTACTACACACACAAATTGAGCAAGGTTAACAGCCTCATGGCTATTAAAACCGAAGATGATGTCTGTCTGAGTCATTGTCTAACCAGGCCCCAGAAGTGCATCAGTCAGGCTGTCAGTTTAATGACCATGACTCAGATGAAAAGTGTTAGCCCCACATGAGCCCTTAAACTGAACATTTCCCAACAAATTAAATAAAAACTGTTCACTATTTTAATTGGTATGTGCAACTTAGTACCAAGCAATTAAAAAGATCCAAAATTCACAATTTGAAGATTACATGACCCAAATTTTCCAAATTTTGGATTTCACACCTAGAATTTTCCCAATAGCAAAACTTAACCCTTTGCATGCTGGGGAATTTGTTGTCTGCTAAAATGTTGTCTGCTGAATTTCTAAAATTAGCATTTTCTTAGATTTTTTTTTCAAAGAATACTTTCAGAATAGCAAACAGTTTGGATCCTGATGAGACGTTCTGTGGCGTCTCATCTGGATCCAAACTGTTTGCAAAGGCCTTCAAAATTCGGTTCCAGCGCTGAAAGAGTTAATGTGCTATCCAGTACCAGTTCGTTTCACAATTGGGAAATCAAAAATCACTGTAATATTTTACGGTGGCAAATATCCAGCAGAGCATAATCTGACATTCATTTTGTACACATTAGGCTTACCAGGGTAAATTTCAGGATACATTTCATTTAATGCGATACCTAGTTTCTTACAAGAAATTTCTTAATTGAACAAAATTGGGAGTGAACATTTTCAAAACAACTGGCATAATATACTTGACATTGTTCTCTAGAATCACTTAACATACATTATACAAACGTTATGTTTACAGACATCCTTCTCAGAGTTCAAATGGATCAAGCAACTTTAGATGAATTTGGGGAAACCCTAGGGATAACCTACAAGGTATGATGTGCAAGATACATGTCATTGGTATTCTTGTTTTATAGCTCACGTACATTCATCTGACACTGACCTATTTTCAAAATTATTCATAACGGTAACCATAAAATACTTCTAAAATTGATGTATGCATGAGTTTCCGCACATGTCTGATTGAATTGAGTTAAGTAGCTTAAACAAAGTCCAGGTGTTTTTTTTTCCTTTTTGGGAAGATAGCCCATGGCTTTGGAATTGGGAATTTTATTGGCATTTTCAAGGGAAAATAAATTCAGTAGCCTTCTTTGGTAGCACTTTAGTACAACCATATATAATGATATAACTCAGTATAATAATTCAAATTAANTTAGTGGAGAAAAGACAAAGGGCAAAAACTCTGTTTTTCAACGATCATCTACACATTCAAAGGTTTCATTAAAGTCAGGCTAATTTGATCAAAATTTGCCATTGCAACCAGCTACTATTCTTGATCAGTTTAAAGAATTAGTGATTTTGAATTTTTGATGCTTTCCTACTTAAAAAAATATAAAATCATCCACTTAATTTAACTACTGCACATTAAGCTATGAAAGTTTGAGTGAAATCATGAAGCAGTTAATGGAGTACACAAAATTATGGGGACGAATAATCTGTAAGTAAAAACCAACAAAGGGCAATAATTCTGCAAAAACTGGTTGCGGCCTAAATTCCTTCCATAATGACCATCTACATGTTAAGGTCATAAAGCTGTGGAAAGTTCAAGGCATAACCAATGGCTCACTTGGTCTAGCAGCGCTAAGAACAACAAACACCTTCATTCTGTAACCAACATTTATAGAGCTCATTCCATACTCTGTACAGATAAAACAACAAGTTCTATGAATGCCAGCCAAGCGGAAGGTGTCTACGACTTCACGGCCTGCACAGCCTTCTTGTTGTGTTTCTTTGCAAATCTCATGTTTTTCAAGAATTTAGGATCCACCTGAAAATTCAAACAAAGAGAAATGTTCAGGCTATGATGCAATGTTCACATTAACAGAACATAGAAACTAAACTGTAATAAGAGTATTTTAAAAAGGCTTGTGAAATATGTGCATGTGAAATGCTGCTACACAAAAACATTACCACTACAACAGGAATATATCAGCTATGGTTTAAATTATAACACGAGGGACATGATGGCCCTGAAGCGCTAACCTGACTTGAATATGAGGCAAACCCCAACTTGACCTGGCCACCTTGTTTTGGACACATGTGACCCAGATTCTAACTCAGTCGAGATTATTCTAAGCAAGTTTTATTAAGAAAGGATGAAAAAATGTGGCCTCTTGTCAATTAACAAAATATAAGTTGATGACAGACAAAGCCGGACATAGGGTGATCACAGGGCTCACTATAAGTACTTCATGCTTAGGTGAGCTGAATACATCTTAAGCAGACATATCAACCCTACTTTGTTTGAGATATGAATGGAAACAAAACAAACAACTCTTTTTAGAGGCTAATGTCAACAAAACCAGCAGGTCGCTGTTCATATCAAAAGGAACATAAGTAGTACAATACCCCTTTGTTGCTTGGATGCCTCTGGCGTTTAGGTCTGTAGATACCATTTCTGTGTTGCTTTCTGTCTGAAAGAACACATGACAAATACCATTAGCTGTTTTAAAATAGCAAATAATGAAACTCTAGAAACTATATCAGGAGGGAAATTCATGTTCTTAACCACTACTTTTATAAAAGAACACCAACATAAACATAAAATGATCAAAACTGGAACAAGAATATCGGTGAAACTGATTGTTGCTCCCAGATTTAATGGGCTTTGAGAACATGAGAGCCATCATGGCCTGTATTCAGGTTAATGAACACCATTGTTGAATACTTGACCTGGTGATCTAGTATTTGAATCCACTTTACCAAGACTAAATCATGGCTTTCATATTGCGAAGATATTCTGCGAAGTTTCATCAAGATTGAGTTATCAATGTGCTCTCTTGAATGATATTAGTTTTTTCTTTAGATTTGACAGAATAACCTAGTTTTGGGACATACCTGGCCCACATTGGAACTAAATTATTATTGTATGAAACACAATTGATGTCAATAAATTATCAACACAACAATATATATATACAAGGAAGCTGGAAACTTCAGAACAAATTTGCGTATATCAAATTATTTTAATGTAAAATGTACAGAATATTCTGAATACTGATGTCAGAACTCTTTTCAATTAACTCACTTTGGTTATGGTGAGATGTATTCTTGGACTTGGCCATTCTTCGTCTTGATCCTCAAATCTTAAATAGATAAAAATACATTAATTTACTGTGTTCTGCATGGGTTACAAGAAAAACTGAAAGCATGGGCTTTAGGTAAATATCTTAAAGCGCAATAATAATAATTAACTAACTGGAAAGTACATGTACCAGGAGTACACACAAGATTATATTAATACACTGTAGATCCAATATTACGCGCTCCGTTATAACGCTGTATCCAATATAACGCAGGGAATGCTTGGATCCCTTTTTTCTCCAACCTTCCATGTTATGCAACTACTTTTCTGAAAACTTCAAAGATGGCGGCGCTCACAGCATGATTGCTTTATTCAACAGTTCGTTTAACCGATTTTAATCGCTTAGAGGTTAAACCACACTTGGCAGGTAATTGGTGTTAATCTGTTGTGTAATGTCAATAAAGGTGTGAAAAACTAGCGTGTCAGTGTTTATTGTGCAGTATCAGGGTGGTTCAATGTGCAATATATGCGGGATAATTATCAAATTAAAGTTAATCAAAACGAATAAAACATTCTTACTTTGATATAATTGCTGTTTGTCTATATGAAAGGATCGGCTGCCAAATATACTGCGCACAGTAAGTATAAAACAGGGTAAGTTTTTTTCTGACGTTCATTATCATTCTAGTATTAAGACAACATGGAATCACGAAAAAGGCTTATAGTATTGGGGAGAAGTTGAATGTCGTTGATCAGCTACGTTGTGGGGAAGCGCGGGCAACGGTCTCGAGAGACCTTAACATCGCAGAATCTACTCTGCGAGGATGGTTAAAGGAGGAGGCGAAACTGCAGTCAAGTCTAGCAGACATGGACTGCGAAGGATCGTTTAATAAATGCTATACATGCTTGCTAAATAAAAAAGATCTTTCTGTATGTTTTATCTTTCTTTACGTGTGAGAGAAATTAATTTAATAATCCAGTCGATTTATTAACATGCAAACGCTGAGTAATTGTTAACAGAAATTCACTTTCATTTTTTCCCGGTTTCAGAAAGTCAGGTAAAGCACATTTTTTGCAAAACTGCGTATGATGCAATAAATAAAACATCTCTTTGCCTCGTATTGCATTCAATCTAAATTTAAATTCGCTCGTCCATTGGTTGTCATAATTCATTGCATTCAATATAAATTTAAATTCGCTCGTCCATTGGTTGTCATAATTCAATCAGAACAGTACCCAATGAAAACTCTGTCCCATAATGCACNCACAAAGTGACCATGGTGAGCTTTTGTGATCACCTTTTGTCGGTCGTGAGTAGTCCGTCGTGCGGCGTCAACATTTACCTTGTTAACACTCTAGAGGCCACATATATTGTCAAATCTTCATTACACTTGGTCAGAACATGTGTCCTAATAATATCTCGGATGAGTTCGAAAATGGTTACGGTCTGTTGGTGTGGTGTGTAACCTGTGCGCGCGCACCTGATTTTCTTCGCTCTGCTAAATCTTTTCTTTTTCTATTAAAAACCTCTCGTTTAGCAAAGACCATTGCATGGGCATTGAATAAAGTGGTTTCCTACGTATGCAGAAAGCAGCACATGCCAGCGTTCGTTATAACCAGGAGAAATACACTTTTCCAATGGCCCTGTCATTCAGCCTCGTTCTGGCTCACAAGTTTTGTTTACTTCCTTTCACTTCCGGTTAACTAAATTTCAATTATGTACGAGAAATTTTACACCATTTTCTTAATCAACTCTGTACTTATTCTCAAGATACTGTTCTCAGACGAACCTTTAAGAGGTAAGACACTCTCCGGAAACGATGAACTTGGTATTCAGCCCCAAACAATCAGACTTTCCACATCTGTACAACTCATACTGACACTACGGTCATGTATGTCGGGAAAAAAAGGCCCGGTCTGTCGCAAGAGACTAGTATTACTCTACCTTTGCATACTCCTACTCCAAGAGTCCTTTGANTATGCTTAGCAATGTCATGACAAACAGACTCTTAAGAACACAGTTATACAATAGATCAGGTTTATTTCTCACTGCGTAATGTGTCATGAGACTGTCTTAAATGTAATATCCGAAACTTCTCATCGTGTCTTTTTGACCTAACATTCTACGAAACCAGTAATAGTTTTGAAGCAATTCAACACAATTCTGGTTCCCACCCCATTGACTGTGATGTGAGCTTTAACAATCCAGTAGCCACATCGTCACCTAATAGGATTAACAGATCCCGCCTAACCTCTGGTAGTCGCCATATCAGTACATATTCCGTTACTTCCTCACTGTTTACCGACGATGCTAACCTTACTCACCCAAGCTTTTCAGGGTCCTCTTATACATCACAGCCAATAACCGTAAGCAGAAATAGAAGAAACGACATTCCACTGAAATTGCTAGTATTGAACTGTCAGTCGATTGTGAACAAACAGTCTTCTTTTGAGCTTATGTGCGAAAACGTTGGAGCCGACATCATTATTGGCACAGAATCATGGCTAAACAACAACCACTTAAACACAGAGTTCTTCCCTGACAACTACACTGTCTACAGAAAAGATAGATCAGCAGGCAAGGGGGGAGGAGTATTTATACTGGTCCAAAAGAAGCTCCAAAGCACGGAACCACAAGAAATAGTATCCGACGAAAACTGTGAGATGTTGTGGACTCGGATTACGACTACGGGAGTCAACAGTCTATATGTAGGGGCCTTTTACCGCCCTCCAAATACAGACACACTAGACTACATGGCCAACCTAGAAAGATGCCTATCCAGGATCCCAGAAGGAGCCCACATTTGGCTAGGAGGGGACTTCAACCTGAGCGACATCGACTGGCAAAATTCATGTGTGGTCCCATCCGCTACAAAACCAGCACTGTGCAAACAGCTTTTAGACATAACAAATGATCGATCCCTCGAACAACAAGTTGCATCACCAACAAGAATAACAGAGAAAACCAGTAATATCTTGGATCTCTTCTTCACAAATAACAGTTCCCTGATTTCCTCAACTGAAGTAATCCCAGGAATATCGGACCACGAAGCTGTCTATGTTGAGGCAAGTCTACGGCCCCTTTCAGACCCACCACTACAGCGGAAGGTGTTCATATACAAAAAGGCTGATGCTGACAAAATCAAACAGGGGCTACAGAAGCTACACTCAGACATGACCGACCTGCAAAATCCCTCAACAGGTACACTATGGACCATCTTCAGAGACACCTTGACAGCCCTGATGGAGCAACACATCCCATCAAAAATGCTAAAAGAAGGCCACAAGAGGAAGCCATGGATAGACAGGTCTGTTAAAACAGCAAACAGGAGGAAACACAAGCTTTATACTAGGATGAGGAAAACACACAAAGCTGCAGATATCGCCAAGTATAAACAATCCAAGAAACAGGCGCAGGTATTGACAAGACAAGCTTACTTCAACTATGTGAACAACCTGCTTGAGACTGACGACCCTGACTTGGATACTCCACCGAAACAGAAGCGTTTCTGGGGCTTCATAAAGTCTTTGAGGAAAGACAACACCGGCATCCCACCACTCAGAGACAAAGGCCGCCTTTTCAACATGGCCCACGACAAAGCGGACATCCTCAACCAACAATACAGATCAGTCTTCACCAGCGAAGAACCTGGGGATGTCCCATATCCATCTGGTACTCCTTACCCAGACATGGATACCATTGAAGTCGACGAAACAGGCGTACATAAGCTACTGAGGAACATCAACCCCAAGAAAGCAACTGGTCCAGACAATATACCAGCGAGAGTGTTGAGAGACTATGCCCTAGAATTGGCCCCAATACTGACCATCATCTTCAACCATTCACTTAAAGAAGGCAAGGTACCAGACGATTGGAGATGTGCCAACATAACGGCAATATACAAAAAAGGCTCGAGACAAGACCCGGCTAACTATCGCCCGGTATCCCTNTATATTGTTCCACCATAAAATACCATTTGTTTATCTATAGCATTTATTTCGCTCAGATGATTTATCATTTGTTTACTGCACGGTTTACTCTGTAAGGTGTATTCAGGGTGCAGGATCACGTGACTTTGCGGGGTTTATAATTAAACGTTAATGGATGTAAACACATCGGTAAGTGTTGTTTTTTCCAATAACCTTTTTATAACAATTTTTCTTAAGAATTTCAACTAGTGCATACAAGACAGTTTTTTTATGCTGCTTATGACAATGTGAAATGCATCAGAATAACTTTATTTAATAAGCCTGTGTGTTTGGCCAAAAATTCGATATGTACAGCATTCATGTACACAGTTATGCTTCACGCAACGTGAAATTTTGGCACCGATTTCAGACGTATGCAAAGATTTATTCTTAAATCTTAAGATATCGGCACAAACTGCAAGAAACACCGTCTTTTATGCACTAAAACTTTTGCAAATGTATTTCAAGAACTTGAGATATGCGCAAAAATAAAGTTCTAAACTGTGTGTTTACATTCTGTCAAGCCCGTGTGTAAACCCCTAAAAACCCCGTTGATCCTGCACCCTGGGATTGATCACAGCTGATAAGGGTACGGTGCACTGAGAACTCAGCGGTGTACTAGTACACAGAGTGATAATACATTTGTTTGTTGTTGTTTTTTAAAGGGGTGTGTTCAAAGGAAGAACGCTTAATTAGACCTTTAAAAACAATTATGCAAAAACAATTATCGAAGGATACGTCATTTTTGCGGTAATAAAGATCGTTTTAGCTCACCTGAGCACAAAGTGACCATGGTGAGCTTTTGTGATCACCTTTTGTCTGTCGTGCGTCGTCCGTCGTGCGGCGTCAACATTTACCTTGTTAACACTCTAGAGGCCACATATATTGTCAAATCTTCATTAAACTTGGTCAGAACATGTGTCCTAATAATATCTTGGATGAGTTCGAAAATGGTTACGGTCTGTTGAAAACATGGCCGCCAGGCGGCGGGGCACTTTTCCTTATATGGCTTTAGTAAAACCTTGTTAACAATGTAGAAGTCACATGTATTGTCCAATCTTCATGAAACTAAGTCCGGACATTTGTTCTAATTGTATCTTGGATGGGTTCGAAAATGGTTTCGGTCTGTTGAAAAACATGGCCGCCAAGGGCCGGGGCATATTTTCTTATATGGATATAGTTAAACCTTGTTAACACTCCAGGAGTCACATTTATAGTCCAATCTTCATAAAACATGGTCAGAACATTTGTTGTAATGATATCTCGACTGAGTTCGAAAATGGTTACGGTTCGTTGCAAAACATGGCCGCCAGGGGTAGCGGCAGTTTTCCTTATATGGCTATATTAAAACCATGTTAACACTGTAGTTGTAATGAGGATGTTGGTGCACAATAATGATGATGATTGATGATGACGACGACGACGACGATGATGATACTGGTAATAAATTCAGAAACATTAACAACAACCCAAACATCTAATTATAATTATTGCGTTACTCAAATTAATTATTGCCATTTCTTCAGATTGTTATCTTTACTTTTGCAGAAATTCAACATAGTGGTAAACCTAGTAAAACAACAAGAATTGTTACATATGAATCTTATTTGACCGTTCATTCCCTTATCTTACTCTCTATAAAACTGTATACCTGTGCTTGCATTGTTGCACTACAATAGTGTTGATTGATGCCTTCTTAAATAGCAATGTGATGATTGCGTAACAGCTGCCTGGAAATTAACTGCCCCAATCAACGGGGCACGCAAATCAAAAACCTTTCTCTTGTTTGAAAAAAATGAGTTGGTCCGATGTGATTGCGTTAAATTCGAGGATCGGTCACCCAACGAAATCAACGCTAAATTAGTGTCCAACAAATGATTATGATTTTTCATTATTTCGCATATATCCAGCTAGAAAGAAGACAACAAAATGCATATTCAATTTTAAATAAATTCATTTATTACACACCTTTCATATAATTAGCTCTTAATTAGCAAACACTTAATTATCTTTAACAATACAAAATACAGTAAAGTTCACACAAAGAAATCAAGTGCAAAAGAAATGTTTTCTTATAACATACATATAATGTATAGATAATAATGATTTGAAATAAACTACACACATTCAGACGGATATCCAATTTGTTCATTTTAAACATGATGTCTATACCAGAGTTCATGAATTATATGGAAGTTCTTTGTAAATGCAGTGCATTTTTTAGTTTATTTGATAACAATTTATCTCATACAGTAAATTGCATCCATCACAAATCACATTTTTCAAGCCAATATTTCGCACAATTACAAAGCATTGACATCTCATATGGGGAATAATAAACCATAGGTTGTCTATAAGATTAAGAACGAGAAGAAGTTACAACACATACAACATTACACGTTATCCTACATAAATTGACGGAAAAATAAATAGCTACGCTACAAAAACATCTCTTCGGCTGTTTAAAAAATCTTCAAGTTATTTGACTCTAAAGTAACGAAGCAACTCTAAAATGAAATTAGAAATTTACTTATAAGTAATTTACCATTTTTATATAAATCTAGAGGAATTTCAAGAAAATACAAGCACACATTTTTAGGCATACAGTTAATATAATTATATATTCAGACATCTGTGTCCTTGTTTTAAAGGGAGCTGTTCACAGAGTTTTGTATTTTTGACTAATATTATTAAATGACTAAATATATAATACAAATAAGTGCCACACCTGGGGATGGATCGTAGGACCTCTCGAACCAAAAGCTAACTCAATACCACTACACAACGTATGATTTTTTTTTGTGCATGAGGTAGTTAAAACGCTGTGATGGTAATGCACGTGTATGCTTAATTATCAACGAAAAGAGTTTCATCAAAACTTTATTATTTTTCCGATTTTGATTATTGATTATCCATAAACGAATTGAAATTTAAAACATTTTTCTTAGTCAGGAGTGTGATTGTGCTTGTTTATAATGCATAGTTTCTTTTTTAAATCTATGACACATTTTTTTCAAATTGTCATTTTGCCACATGTAAGTCCCTTGAATCAGATATCTATAACCAACATACATCTTTGTTTGAAAAAAATAATTTTACAACACACAACTTACACTTAGTGTAAAATCACTAAACACAGAGGTGTGATTTTGGAATTATCTCAGGGAAGGAAAAAACTGTACCCCACCTAACTCTACCCCCACCCCCACAACCTTTCTGAGTTAATAGTTCCATCAAATCAAGAAACTTTGAGAAGCCAACTGTGAAAAAAAAGTTTACAACGGCTCCAACTCTGCTCTTGGTTCTTTCTTCTTTTTCTTCTTCCCTGACAGCTTGTCGGCCATCTCCACTTCGTCGTACGTTGGAGGCAGCTCGTCGCTAGGCGGACTCGGCAGATTGTCAAGGTCAGCGACGGAGTGACCTTGACCTTTAACCGGCGCGAGTCTGCCCGCACCGCCGAGCTTGAACGGAAGTGGAGGCACGCCCTTACCGAACGGCGTCGGCAGCGTTGATAAATCTCCTTCCCGTTTCTGCAAGATGGGTTCGCCAGGCGGGGGGTGAAATGTCGGGGTCGGGGGAGGTTGGTACCCATCGTCGTCTCCGTCAAGATTCGGCAGCGGCGTCTCCGAAATTTCGTCCCGAAATGGCGGGAATCTGGGAACGGGAGTTTCTGGGATGTCCGGTGTGGGAGCGATGTCGGCGTCGACGTTAGTTGACGTCACGGGTCGGAATCCCGGGGTGAATATCTCAGAGCGGTCTGGTTCCGGTTCCTTTATGCCTGTCAGATGGGAGTCATCGCTGATTGGTCGCTTCACTTGGGTCTGGTCTTGAGTTTTCTTGGCAGACTCAGCCTTCAGAACCAGGCTCTCCCCAACTTGCAACGCAGCAGCCAGCTTGCTGGCTATATCTTGAACCTGTGTGCGCAAATAGAAAGTTGGCAATTAAGTATCATAGAGTATCATTCCAGATTCAACAGAAATAATAATGTGGCAATAACAGGGGGTAATAACATTAATCAGGTGCGCTCCGGGAATACCCAGACTTAACACACGTGCGTAAAGTATTGTAACGTAGCATTCCAGATTCAACAGAAATAAATGAATCTGCAGTATTTTAAATTTGTAAGACCGTGATTATTGCCAGTTGTACTAGTAATTGCTTTCTTTTTTAATTGTGTAAACATGATTTTGATTATTGTAAGATTGATAAAAAAAAGGCCAATTAGTTCACACCTATACAATCATATAATTAAGCATCCCTCTGGGAAAACAGGGCCTCATTTATGTGCCTAAAGTGCCGTCCCGGATAAGCCTTTGCTGTCGGCATAGACTAAGCAGGAACAACACTTTCTGTCTAAACTGGATTTTGTCTAAGAAGAGACATCCTTTAAACAAAAAATATCATAAAAGTGGAAAGTCAAAGTGTCGTCCCTTATAAGCCTGTGCAGCCTCCACAAGCTAATCTGTGAAGACACTTTATGCATATGCGATATGCCTGGTTAGCCCAGAAAGCGTTTCAAATCATAACATTCCTTAGGTCCCTTTCTGTTTCATATGTAGGCTTTTTGACATAAAAATGTTTGAAACAAGTATATATTGATAAAATAGATAATACTGTATACTTTTGTAAGCAGAAAACATCGGAGCTCTAAGAGCAAATTAGATTTGAAATCTTACCTTAAGTAAAACTTAAATTAAGATTCCCCACAGATGTTTTTTGAATACCGGCCCAGGAAACCTCTCACCTCTGGATCCGTGAAAGTTTGGCTAGTTTTGTCTTTTAACGCTTTGACCTTCGACTCGAAGTTTGAAAACTGTTTCTGCGCTGCTTTCTTATCGTTTTGGTTGAAGAGGAACGCGGCATAGTTTAGCGAAATCATCGGGTCTTTTCTGCAATAAAATGATGAGATATATAAAAGGCTGTATAAAGGCTACAATAATCAAAATGGTCACTGTGCAATAATAGTTGAATATGGAATTTATTTTGGCAATCATTGCAATTATTCAGTTCAGCCTTAGGATCATTGTGACCTTGGAAGAAGATGATCAATTTTATAAGATAAATTCGACACGTTATTAATGTGGTTTCTGATGTACTAGTATATTATACTAAAGTAAAAGCTAAGAATGATAGCAGTTAACCAAACTAAACAAAAACACCCTTTGAAGAACTAGAAGAACCAGTCAAAAGTGTCATAAGAAACATTTTGAGATCCCAGGCAGATTGCATATAAGCCTCGCTCTGGGAAAACGGGGCTTAAAGCGTATGCATAAAGTGTCGCCCCAGATAAGCCAGTGCAATCTGCACAGGCTAATCAAGGCTGACAGTTTCCGCTTTCAATGTGTTTTTCGTTTTAAGAAAGTCTCTTCAAGACAACAATCCAGTCTAGCCGGAAAGTGTTGTCCCTGATTAGCATGTGCGGACTCACAGGCTAATCTGGGACGACACTTGACGCACATGCATTAAGCCCGGTTTTCCCAGAACGTGACTCTTCCAGTCCCGATTGCAGCCTATTGTATACCCACTGATCTAGGTTCAGGGCCTGTTCTTACACCTGTATTATAAACTCACTGGTCTAGGTTTAGCGCCTGTTCATACGCCTGCCTGGCGTTCTCCGGGTCTTCTAGGTGAGACAGGGCCGCTGAAAGAAGTCAACATCACATCAGGGGCCATATTAACATACCCGGTAGTCCTTTTAAACGATTATGCACAATCTTATATTTTCAACAAAAAAAAGGGTTACAAAATGTTGATAATATAAAACAGGACTTAACGTTAATACATGTAGTTTCATGGTTTAAATGAATATTGCTAAAAATGGTCTCATTTGATATCACAAGTGAGAGAGTAAATCTAAAATGTCGTCCAGGAAATGTTTGAAAGAAAAACACAAAATTTCATACCAACAAATATAAATGATGTTAACAGTATCTTAACAAATCTTAAGTCTGTCTTAACAGTTAATTTGATCATTCCATTTATTTATTTTACTATTTAAAAGTTAATAGTGTTTAATAAAGTAGTATTAATGTTGTAAATTCACATGTAATTTTATTTGAAGGTTGTTAGGTAATATTTTTTTAAATTAAATTCTTTGCACGCTAGTTCAATACGCGACAATTTGAGCTTCAGCTCATGTCTTAAAAAGAGTGTTGGAGAAATGCAGGCTGGTCTAACTCAACTCAGGCAAGAAGCATGAAGAGTTGCGACATCTTGGGTCGGAGGTTGATGATAAATGACGAAAAATAAACAATTATCGTTTTCAAAATGATTACTCTACCCCCTTTTAGAAAGATGCATATAGGATGCAATTTATAGTGTTATTGCGGCAATCAGGAAGTTTTGATACTTGAAAATCGAATATATTCAAACAATGAAAAACGAGTATTCAAATATCATTGACCTTGACCATAAAACATGAGCCTTGCATGTGCTTTACTGCCTGATAAGATGGACAATTACATCAGGGCTTGTATCAATCACATTACACCAACTCACTGGCTAGAAGCATGAAGACCAAAAATGGCCGCCATTCTACTATTGCGCAATCAAATAATCCAGGTAAATGAACTCACTGGCTAGAAGCATGAAGAGTAGTGCCATCTTGGGTCGGAGGTTGATGGCGGCGGACAGGAAGTGGAACGCAGACGCATGCTGTTGCATGGTGAGATGTACCAGACCCAGGTTATACAGGATCTTCCAGTCAAATGGCGCCAGGTAGTTGGCACGCTTCAGACAGCTGATAGCCTGTTCAATTTACAGGGCTTAATGCATGTGCGCAAAGTCTCGTCCCAGATTAGCCTGTGCAGTCCACACACGCTAATCAGGTATGAATCTTTTTTTGCTTGTATGGGGACTAAAACAATTAAAATGAGGATCGCTATGGTTAAACAGAGAATGCATGTGCATAAAGTATTGTACCATATTAGGCTAATCAGGGAAAAGACTTTCCGCCTAAATTGGATTTTCGCCAAGAATAGACTTCCTTAAAAAAAAATCCATTAAAGCGGAAAGTGTTCTCCCTGATTAGACTGTGAGAACTGCACAGGCTAATCTGGGACGATACTTTATGCACATGCATTATGATCAGTTTTCTGTTGCATGTTGAGATGTACCAGACCCAGTTTATAGAGGATCTTCCAGTCGAACCGCGCCAGATAGATGGCGCGTTCAAGACAGCTGATAGCCTGGACAAGCAACATTTTATTGTAAAAATCATTTAAATTCTTCAGCCTGATATTGCAAAAAAAAAATTAATAATAATTTTGTTGTGGCCAGATTAATTTGATATCTGATTTTGGAAACAACATCCCACGAAATTAACGAAAATTAATGTCCTACGATTAATATTGATTTCACGATTCAAAATACATCATACAGTAGAGCTAAGTTGAGTCCTGCTTCAACGTTAATATTGGAAAATAATTGTACTCTGGAAAGATAAATCAGTTATACAGCTTATTATTGCAAAATGTAAAACGGACTGGTACATTATACTATTTGAGCCGTGTAAAACGGACAAGTACATTATACTATTTGAGCCGTGTAAAACGGACAAGTACATTATACTATTTGAGCCATGTAAAACAGACTAGTATATACATTATACTATTTGAGCCGTGCTCTGGGAAAATTAGGCCTTATGCATGCACGACACTTTCTGCCTAAACTGGATTTTTGCTAAGAAGAGACTTCCTTAATGAATAATACCATACAAGCTGAAAATGTCGTCCATGCACAGGATAATCTGGGACGACACTATACGCACATGCATTAAGCCCTGTTTTCCCAGAGCACACACATTGTTTTTATTTTTATTCGAATGAATTTCAGTTTAATATCTTAAGAAATATGCAGCTTATCAACCAAAAAATCTTCCATTATTTTTCATATAATTTTTCAAATAGTAACGCACAGCCACATATTTCTTTTTCCCAAAGAAGCACATCCCGATGTTGTTCCACAGGGGCGGACTCTCGGGGGAGGCAACCGCAGCAATACGGTACTTGGTGAGCGCCACGTCGAAGTCACCATGACCTTGCATCATACTTCCGGCCGCCATGATGGCCTTCACGTGTGTCGGGTCGTAGGTCATGGCGTTACCGAGACATTCAAAGGCCTTCTGGTATTGACCGACCTATTTAAAAAAGGAACATGACTGAACATAAAGGGTCATATAAGAATCTAAAGAACCTCATTTTTTTGGAATATAATACTCAACTTTTTACCAGACAAGTAAACTGCGCTGTATATATAAACAAAAAAATTAAGTAAGAATTAAAAAAAAAAGTAAACATACAAAATCACTCTGAATTACCAACAAGTATAATGCATTATTTTAATGCAAAATTAAAAAGTTCTGGGAGATATTAAGGTCTTGATTACAATTAGTGGACTTGAGTAAGCAAAAATATATCCAATTAAACATAGAAGATTGGATCAAAAGCTAGCACCTAAATACATCTTAAGTTAAGATTTCCCTATGGGAATAAAAATGGTTCATTATAGATGAATGAATGAATGAAGGCATGCATAAATGAATCTATTAATAGATAAATGGACATATGAATGAATGACTCAATGAAAAGATAAATGAATAGATGAATCAATGAATAGATAAATGCATGAATGAATTAATGAACTGATTATAAATCCTGTGAATGCTATCTGACCTGCATGTAAAGCAACCCCAATGTAGTCAGCATGTCAGGATTCTCAGGAGAAAATCTACAAACAATCATTTTGTACATTTTAATTCAAAGGAGGTCCATGTAAGCTCACTTAAGTTAAGTCTTGAAGAACTATATAAAACATCATTGATTAATATTTCTTTTCTTCGAAGAACCCATTTATCTATTTAAAGGGCTTTTTGATTAATTTTATACCCATAACTCTATAAAATAGATCACAAATCTTCATATTTATCTAGTGTATTACCTGCTTTGCTATATAAATGCTAGTTACACATTTTATACTTTTTAAGAGTTTGTGGAAACAAGCGGGTAATATTTTGTGGTTTCATAGTTTTGATATGGTATGTTGCCCACGTCAATATTCAAATACGCAGAGCTTTGCGCAATATAACATTTTGGTAAAACATTGTCCAATATACACTTAACAGATTACACCGTAACACGTATCTATTGCATTTTATAAAACAACAATGTGCAAGTACTTCATGACATACATGCAATTACTGTCAATTTATACCCCAAGTATATAATTACCAAAGGTAAAACATCCAGAAAAAAAGGTTACTTTATTTTTCCTGGATTTCACGTATTAATGTATCCTGGAAATTACCAAAAAACGGTTTTCGACAAACATCAAAGATGTATTCCTATCTCATACTTACTCTACCGCTTGCTTGTAAATCTCAATGGCGCCGGGTATGTCTCCCTTGATCAGGAAAATCTTGCCCAGCATCACATAGGAGATTTCATGGCGCTTGAAACCTATGGCTTTCTGAAGACATTCCTTGGCCTAGGAAATAAACAGGGGTGGAGAAACAATAATGAGGAATTCCTTGGTCTTAAACAGGGGCAAAGAAACAATGAGGCATTCATTGGCCTAGGAAATAAACATGGGCAGAGAAACAACAATGATGCAATAATTATAAGTTTATATTAAAAATAAATTGTACTTACTTTCAAAAAACTCAAATACAATCAATTACATAAATTGGTAAGTAAATACACTTAATGAATGTATGTTTTCTTTAAATATGAAAATGGTTCAAATAGTCCCTTTAAATTGTACACTTAACCTTGATTCTATAAAATTATTCTAGCATGGTAATCCGCTTCTATATTTTTGATATTTCTACTACTTACGTTCATCCATTTATTTTTTATGTTCCAAACGACAATTTCCCACAGAAGACACCAAGCGATTGGAGTTTCTAAATGTCCTGTTTTAAATGGGCGTTTAATGAAAAGCGATGTAATAAAACAATTTAAATATTTAATCCTGAATACCTTGTCCATTTCACGCAAGTACATGTGACACACCCCTTTATTGTGGCAAATTTCCTGAAAACAAAACAAAAATTAATGTATTCACTTTAATATAGCAGAAACAGCTAGATTATGGAAGTTATAGAAAAGACATGGAGCAATATAGGAATACAGAGAATTGTGGCATGTTTGCTCAATATAATAATATGAAACTAGACATAAACACTTTCAAATGGGTTACTACAAACATTGGTCCAGAACTTCCTAAGTGTTCAGTGTAATTTTGCCGGTGGGTTAAATAAATTGTGAAAACGTTGATATATGTACCTATTACATGTACACATAATGAACATTAAATGTGATCAATGTACACAAATGTGAATTTTACAGGACTGTCGGTCTGCGAGAATTTTTATCTTTCAAAAGGAGGGGTTGGAAATTTACCTAAATTTCCTTTAATTCTGTCACTTTTGAAATGTGAGACATAAAGCATCAATTCCTTCACCACTTAACAGACATGGACATCTTACTCAGTCATAAACCACTTATGCAGACATTTACCACATATCCAGCCATTAACTGCTTACACACATAGCTATTACTTACCCAGTCATTGACGCTCAGTTTCTCAGCCTCATTGTACACATCAATGGCTGCCTTGTGCCGCGCTAACAGAAACCTGCAAACAAAGGTTAGAAGTTACAGTCTAAAGAAAAAGCCTGTTATAATTAGTAAAACTTGCCACTATTGTTACATCTTTTTCTGTATTTGCATGTAAATATTCATGCATATAGCAAGCAAAGGGAGCTTAGCCCTGCATACTCACAGGACATGACGTCTTAAGTATTAGTCCCAAAAATATCTTGCCATTATTATTACACATTTTTCGGTATCTCAAGTGATGAATACAACAAGCCAAGGGAGTTAACTCCTGCATGTAGCAAGACATGGGAGCTAAGTCCTGCTTGTGTCAAGACAAGGGAGCTAAGTCCTGCATGAAACAAGAGAGGGAAGCAAACTCTTGCATGTAGACAAACAAGGGAGCTAACTCATACTCACAGGGATCGGGCCACTTGTTTGAGGTTGTCCCCGCTGGACGGGTTGNAAGTGGTAAAACTGTGATTCCCTGTTAATCAATCTGCGATAAGCGCTTACTTCATGACCGCGTCAATCAAAAAAATGGTCACTAGTTACCCCGCCCTCATACGCATTCTTGTTACCAATTGGACGCCGAACTACACAGTTTGGCGACTGGAAAATTACCTGAGAATTTCTCATGGTACATCTGTTTCAGCAAACATTACTGTGTAATGTGATTCGATACGCCCATCACGCTATCTCTTATCAGTGGATTATCTATTAGTAATTACCCCATATGGCGATTAAAAGCGGAGTTTGTGAAGTGAATGACCCGATTTACTGTTGTGATTTGTACGTCCCGTGTATTAGAAAACAGTATAGATGCGGATTAATCGGACGTCCAAGTGACAATTTGTTAACAAATTCCAGTGAGAGGGAGACTGGAAGTCGCTTTTTATCTACAATTTCTTAAATTTTAGGCAACGTTTGGCGTAAAAAAGCGACTAAGTCGCTCACGTCGCCCCCTAGCGCAAGCCCTGAATATATAAAAGGGAGCTTAGCCCTGCATACTCACAGAAAATGATGTCTCAAGTATTAATCCCAAAAATATCTTGCCATTATTATTACACATTTTTCGGTATCTCAAGTGATGAATACAACAAGCCAAGGGAGTTAACTCCTGCATGTAGCAAGACATGGGAGCTAAGTCCTGCTTGTGTCAAGACAAGGGAGCTAAGTCCTGCATGAAACAAGAGAGGGAAGCAAACTCTTGCATGTAGACAAACAAGGGAGCTAACTCATACTCACAGGGATCGGGCCACTTGTTTGAGGTTGTCCCCGCTGGACGGGTTGAGCAGAGCGCAAGTCTGGAACAACTCCAAGGACTCCTGTATCTTGCCCTCCATACGCAGTATCAGGGCTGAAGGTAGTAACAAACACAGAGCTGAAGGTAGTAACAAACACAGAGCTGAAGGTAGTTACAAACACAGAGCTGAAGGTAGTAACAAAAACAGAGCTGAAGGTAGTAACAAACACGGAGCTGAAGGTTACAAAAAACACAGAGCTGAAGGTAGTAACAAACACAGAGCTGGAGGTTATAACAAATACAGAGCTGAAGGTTATAGCAAACACAGAGCTGGAGATTGTAACAAACACAGAGCTGAAGGTTGCCCTCCATATGCAGTATCAGAGCTGAAGGTAGTAACAAACACAGAGCTGAAGGTAGTCACAAACACAGAGCTGAAGATTACAACAAACACAGAGCTGTAGGTAGTAACAAACACAGAGCTGAAGGTTATTACAAACACAGAGCTGAAGATTATAACAAACACACAGCTGAAGGTAATAACAAAAATGGAGCAAAATTCATTGACATACACAAAGCAGAGGTAGTAACATACACAGAGCTGAAGGTAATAACAAACACAGAGCTGGGGGTAATAACAAAAACAGAGCTGATGGTAGTAACATACACAAAGCTAGAGATTGTAGGATACACTAACTGTTCTCAAAAAATAAATCACAGAATAACTTATTTATTATTTTAATTAAACACGTGTCAATAGCATAGAATTAAATATATAAAAAGTTTATACTACAATGTATTTTATTAAGGTGATTTGTATTAAGGGAGGTTTTTTATGGACATTGGTCGTTTATATTTTAATTGTTATTTTTTAATAAAGATATCAACGTTCATGCATATGGATAATTTTTCAAAAACTCCAAAAATTTAGCGTACCTTGTACGTACACAGCATATTCACACATGCCCCCTGACTCTGCAAGCGATTCCTTGATGATGTTCTTACACTGTTCATACTCCTTGCGCACATAGTGCAGGTGGATCAGCCAGTTACGACGTTCAAAGATCGGGATTTCGGGTGCTGGATGAGTTAGGGTGAAAAATATTTGTAGAGATTTCAGCCTCTCTCCGGGAAAACAGGCTTTATCAATAGATGTTAAGTGTCATCCCAGATTAGCCTGTGCTAGTCAGGGACGCCACTATCCGCCAAGACTAGATTTTAGTTTAGAAGACTTTCTTTGAACGGAAAATTCCATAAAGCGGAAAGTATAGTCGCTGATTAGCCTGTACGGACTTCCCAGAATACTGCTCATTTGGACTAAATCAGACGTCTGGAATTTTGTTATGACATTTTTTGGACAAATATTGGAACCCATTCCTTTCTTTATAAGATAAGACTTTATGTAGAAATTTCTAATTCTACTCTAAAACAAGAAGACCAAGAGATGAAATATAAAAGGAAACATTTCTATGGAATTTCACCCAAATATAAAGATGTAAAGATACAATGCATACTTCCACTTTTTACACTTGTATTTATCAAAAGCAACAATATATATAGAATTTCCTCAATAATATATTAAGACATTACATTCCCTCTGTTAATGCATCTATTTATCTAGTAACAATTATATTTTGATGAAATTGTAAGGAAAAAAATCCTATGCCAATTTGTTTTGGATGCACACCATCTGACACAATTCTTAAGGCACTCCACACCTACAAACATAGTAGGATTCATGATAAGAGCCATTTTTGAAAGGTCCCATTTGTATTGTGGTACTTCATGTACATTTGATTTATTACAATTTTACAATTTTTACTATTCATTCTTTTCCAGTCACCGGGTAAACTTAATAATCATTTAACATTCAAAATAACCATTTTACTGTTACATGTAGACACATAAGTAAATGAGCCATTTAATAAATACAAAATCTTATTTTTGAAAATAAAATACAAAACTGTATTAGTTGTCACTATGCCTATATACAACTGACATGGTCATCATTTTAAATATTATGTATTTCTGAACTGTTTTTATACATACAGATTTAGAATGCAGGGGTTTTTCACCTTATATAACAGACGCCGAATATCGGCGTCTTCCCCCACCAAACTANCCCGCGTAAAATTTCCCCAACATAAGGGCTAAAGGCCCCTTCCCCCACAACCAAAAAAAAACCCTGGAATGTAAATGAAATTTCCCTATTCAAAGATAAGGATGCTTTCTGATTGGTTAGATTAGAACATTTGAGCCTCGTTCTGGGAAAACTGGGCTTAATGCATGTGCATGCTGGGTAATTTGTCGTCTGCTAAAATGTCGTCTGCTGAATTTTTAAAATTAGCATTTTCTTCGATTTTTTTCAAAGAATACTATCAGAATAGCAAACAGTTTGGATCCTGATGAACGCCACGTTCTGTGGCGTCTCATCTGGATCCAAACTGTTTGCAAAAACCTGCAAAATCCGGTTCCAGCACTCAAAGGGTTAATGCATGTGCATTAAGTGTTGTCCCAGATTAGCCTGTGCATTCCATGCAGGCTTATCAAGTACAACACTTTACCACACTTTGGTATAAAAATTGAAATCATACAAAGTTGGATATTTAAGCAAATCATCAATCAAAAGAGGATTTTTTTAATGGGAAAGTTATCACAGAATAAAAACAATAAAGAACTTCAATTAATTCAAATAATATAATGGCCTGTCTCAGATTTAAGGTTCAAAAGATTCGTCAAGGATACAGTGGTCAAAATTCACAGAAAATGCTTAGGCTTTTATCGGCCCTTCCATCCCTGCCTCCAGGCCTTTTCCAAGCCATTTTGGGCAAAAATGCAATCACTTGGATTGGGATTATTTTCGCACGAAAAGTCCACTGATTTGGGAAAAACTTTTTTAATATAACTCTTTATTATAATTCAAATTAGAAGACCAAAATCGTATAAATAATAGTTATATACTTTGTTAAATATAATTAAAATAAAATTGAGATATTAATCATAAGACACTTGTTTCTAAAAAAAAAAAAAAAAAATACGCCAAGAAAAGGCCTGGCCTCTGCTTCTAAATACATCCCCTAGACATGCGTACCTTTCCTTGGTTTTGCCTTGGACTGGACGGGTACATCCGGCACCGAGGGGACAGCTCCAGGCCCCTCTTTGCCAGAGGGTGTGTCCACAGAGATGACAGTCTGACCTTCCTGAAAACATTTTAGCCTCATTCTGGAAAATCAGGCTTGATGCATGTGTGTAAAGTGTCGTCCCAGATTAGCCTGTGCACTCTGCACAGGCAAATCAGAGACGACACTTTCCGCCTTAATTGTATTTTTGCTCAGAAGAGGCTTCCTTTAAATGAAAAAATACCATAAAAGCGGAAAGTGTCATTCCTGACTAGCCTATGCAGACTGCACAGGTTAATCTGGGTTGACACTTTACACACATGCCAGTTTTCCCAGAACGAGGCTCGTTTCATCATATAGCAACCACTGCCAACCACTATATGCCCATCTGAATGTTAGGGGTCATTCCTAATGTGCATTCGTGCATCAGTTTGGTTGTCACAATATGGATCCTGCGCTAACTCATAATTAAGCTATGTTGATGAAATTCTGCATGTTGATCGAGGGGCATATGAGAAATTTGTATGTCAGGTCAGTTTTTTGGTCGAAAAAAAATGTGGTTGCTATGGTTAAAAAAAGTGAAAACTAAAATCTGAATTCTACCAAAAACTCAAAAAGTACTTAAGTTAGGTTAAATTGGAATGTGGATTGAGGGCCATATGGGCAATATGCAGATTATTTCATCAGACATGTTTTTTTTTTAACTGACCAGTGTTTTTTTTCACCATTTGTTTTGACTAAAATTGGGAAATTAGTGTTGTTGTTGTTTTGCTTACAAATACTTCAAAAGTGAGAATAAAAGTGTTTTCAATATCATATTTATTAAGGTTCAACTTAAAGAGATGGATGGGAGATGAACTAAATGTTGAGATCTAAAAAAAGTTTTTTTTGGAAACCTTCAATTGGGAATTTTTAGGTCCCATTTGGAAAAAAAATATATACTCTTTTCCATTGGGATATGGGCCGAATACCGGCCCCGAATTTGAACGGGAAAAAAACTGCTGACAATAATTGTGGTTGCTATAGTTACAGAAATAATTGAGAACATAAATCTAGTAAGCCTTAAGGAACATACAGGAACAGCTGATCTATCTGTGACGTGACAGGGGGATACACTGGGCAAAGATACTTTCCATGTAATTGTAAGAAATGCCCACTTTTAACATTAAATTATGATCCGTGCTTGAAAGAGTTTCAATTTTTTTACTAAAAAATGATCATATGATGATCAATCATCATTCATGTCTTAATTTGTGTAATTTGTTGACATGTTTAAAATTCTGTCAGGCATTATAGCTGAGTTTATTACATCATTATTAAGTGTTTATATTGGATCACAAGATCTTCCTATTCATGTATGGAAAGCAAACCCGTGATATAAGACAACCTGAAGTCTACACCTGTAAGATCCAGGAAGTGGTATGTCATCAAAGACTTTTACTAAAAAGCCGTTTTAATGCAATTGTTGACTTGAATGCGCCATAAACACAACTAATGTGGTTGACAATTTTGTGGCGTTTCCTTTTGCCTCAGTACAATTTTTCAAGCTTTATGCAAAATGTGGTTATTGTTTATTTATAAAGCAATGCCTAACCTACAAGAATATGCCTAAGTTGTTGAGTTGAACTGTCAATCAAGGGTGGCGAAATCTCAAAAAACTATACTTGTCCACGGACAACCATTTAGGAAATTTAACTTGTCCGTTGCTGAACTACACTTGTCTGTTAATGTTTATATAAATTATAAACGCATTTATTGTTATACCTACACATGTACCATTCTAATCAGCCCCTACGGTATACACCTTCACGATAAAATCGTGGCCAGCTACTTAGAAAACTGATGATGGCAACAGTGTAATCATCGTGGAAATTGTGCATTTCATGCGTAATATTGTCAAAACAATTTTTCATCACTTTAAGCATTTTAACAAAGACTCGTTGAATTAATTACACACAACTGTAAACATTTTGTTTTATTCTCAAATGGGCATAAGTTAATGTGTAATCCGACAAACACTTCTGAATTTTAATGACAGCCATTGCCATATGCAACGTAACTATCCGGCTATGCTCGAATTTGTAGAAAGTAAAACATGAGAAAAAAATGATGCTAGAATTTAGTGAACATTTGGTATTAATGCATTTTAAAATTTAAGACGAACGTTCAATATTTAGATACGGAATGAACGAGCAAACCAGTCTGTACACTGTCTAACAGTCGGGCCGAATGTTGAAAATGCGGCATGCTCCCGGTCTCTTATAGAATAAGGGAGATCACTGCGCAGGAGAGTGCCTGTATTTTAGCTTGATTGATCCGCAAATAGCACTGACAATGTAATCGCGTGTCAACATCCGGTTTTGTAAAACTTAATTACGGCTTTAATACAATGTATTTTTTTATNCCGACTGGTTGTCCACAGACAACTTAATTGAAAAAAATCAGTTGCCCAGACAAGCAAATGTACAATTCGGGCAACTCGGACATTTGATTTCGCCACCCCTGTCAATATATTTGGGCATTGATTGAGGGCCATCAGAAAATATCTTTTTTAATTGAAAACCCTGTTACAATTATTACATAAGAACTTCGTTTTTAATATTTTCGATCAAAACACACCATGTGTTACCATCAATACACCGTTCCAGCTCCACTGTGATCCAATCAATAAAAAAAGAAATAAAGGTACGAACTGTTTAAGGTACGAATTGTCCTGTAAACAAAAATAAACCGAATGCAGCTAATTGGCTCCGTAAAGGTATCCATTTAAAGCTTATTTCCATTCTTTATGTCAATATTAAATGCACAGTATGCTTATCATAATCTGTGTCCATTATACCTCGTCCAATTCGTCTTTATCTGGAATAGGTGGTCCTTTCTCTAATCCTGCCATATCGGAAGTAACTAATGTAAATATTCCCGGACCGCAGAAACGATACTTCATGGTTTTCATTGGATGAAATTAATTATTAGGTTAAACTCTACTAAAACATTAGTTCGCTCAAAATCGCAGTCCGTAAAATTACGCTGTAAATTCATGAATGAAACGAAGAAACGTGAGAATTCTTCTTGTGCTAGCTTGTTAGTGGCTGATGGGTTCATGCTCTCGAGGTTAACAGGCCCTCATTACGTGTGCGGAAGGACCCACACACACGCACCATCGATATTTCTTTATATGGTCAGTCAATATTCAAACTTACGGTAATAGGTTGTACTAATGAAATCCTCTATCTACAGATGACCCTAACTTTGAATATATTAACATTTATTTTCTGAATTGATTACAAAGGCGACAAGTTATGTGCTTACTTTGAAAATTGTCTGTTTATTTGTTCCGTGAAAAATATACACGTAAAGTGAATCCAAGAATCTGCTCGTTTTGATATGTCCAAAAATGTGGTTTGTTTTGCAAAAAAAGGTTTGGTAGGTGGGCTATTTTTTTTTATTTGCCCGTTTAAAAAAGCGAGGCATATCATGTGAACACCCGTAGTGATAGCAGGAGGGCATTTTTTTTATTTATTTTTTGTACGCAGCTGTTACTTTTTAAGAAAGTTATTTCCACATAGCTAGGTGTATTCTTGCAGCGACAAATTTATATCCATTCATGGAAATGAACGCTTTGTTTACTCTTAAGACATTATTGAATGTATCAAACTGTAATGATCATAAATAAATGCTGGAAACTAATCATTGCCTGAAAATGACTAAATTTACGTGAATACGTAATTATGCGCCCAATCGTATAATTCGGCCAAATTATCGTTCAATTAGTTTGACATTTGTCTGACTAAAAACTTAAGCCGAAGCAGCTTTCTCTTAATTCGTGCTTCAGCGTGGCTAACATTGAACCATGTGTCTAAGAAATCGAACCATGTGGTTACGACATTGAACCATGTGGCTACGACATTGAACCATGTGTATTAGAAATCGAACCATTTGGCTACGACATTGAACCATGTGGCAACGACATTGAACCATATGTCTAAGAAATCGAACTATGTGGCTACGACATTGAACCATGTGGCTACGACATCATTGAACCACATGCCAACGACGTAAAACCACGTGCCAAAGACTTTGAACTATGTGCCAACGACGTTGAACTATGTGGCTACGACGCTGCACCACATGCCTACGACGCTGAACCACATGGCTACGACATTGAACCATAACGCTACGACGCTGTCTGAACCACGTGGAGGCGAAACTGAACCACGTGGCTACGACGCTGAACCACGTGGCTTCGACGCTGAACCACGTTGGTACGAAGCTGAACCATGCGTGGGAATAACGTACGCTGAACCACGTGGGTTAGAAGCTGAACCACATGGATACAACGCTGAACCACGTGGGTAAGAAGCTGAACCACGTGGGTACAACGCTGAAACACGTGGGAACGACGCTGCACCACATGGCTACGACGCTTAACCACATGGCTACGACATTGAACCACAACGCTACGACGCTGTCTGAACCACGTGTAGGCGAAACTGAACCACGTGGCTACGACGCTGAACCACGTTGCTTCGACGCTGAACCACGTTGGTACGAAACTGAACCATGCGTTGGAACAACGCTGAACCACGTGGGTAAGAAGCTGAAAGACGTGGGTACAACGCTGAACCACGTAGAAAAGAAGCTGAACCACGTGGGTACGAAGCTGAACCACATTGTTACGACGCTGAACAACGTGGGTACGACGCTGAACCATATGGCTACGACGCTGAACCATATGGCTACGGCGCTGAACCACATGGTAACGAAGCTGAACCACATTGTTACGACGCTGAACCACGTGGGTATGACGCTGAACCATATTGCTACGACGCTGAACTACGTGGGTACGACGCTGAACCACGTGGGTCCGACGCTGAACCATATGGCTGCGACGCTGAACAACATGGCTACGACGCTGAACCACAAGGCCACGACGCTCGACCACATAACAACGACGCTGAACCACATTGCTACGACGCTGAACCACATGTCCACGACGCTGGACCACATGACAACGACATTGAACCACATGGCAACCACACTGAACCGCATGGCTACGACGCTGGACCACATGATAACGACGCTGAACCTAGGCTACGACGCTGAATCACATGGCTAAGACACTGAACCACATGACAACGACAATGAATCACTTGCTACGACGCTACATCACGTGGCTACGACACTGAACCACATGGCAACGACACTGAACCACGTGTCTACGTCGCTGAACCACGTGGCTACGACGCTGAATCACGTGGCGTCGACGCTGAACCACATGGCCACGACGCTGGACCACATGACAACCACGCTGAACCACGTGGCTACGACGCTGAACCACATGGCAACGACACTGAACCACATGGCAACGACACTGAACCCCGTGGCTACGACGCTGAACTACATGGCAACGACACTGAACCACGTGGCTACGACACTGAACCACATGACAACGACATTGAACCACATGGCAACGACACTGAACCACATGGCAACGACACTGAACCACGTGGCTACGATGCTGAACCACATGACAACCACGCTGAACCACGTGGCTTCGACGCTGAACCACATGGCAACGACACTGAACCACATGGCAACGACACTGAACCACGTGGCAACGACGCTGAACCACATGGCAACGACACTTAACCACGTTGCTACAACACGTAACTACGTGACTATGACACTGAACCGCGTGGATACGACACTCAACCACGTGGATACAACACTGAACCACATGACAACGACACTGAACCACATGGCAACGACACTGAACCACGTGGCTACGACGCTGGACCACATGGCCACGATCCGGACCACATGACAACGACACTGAACCACGTAGCAACGACGCTGAACCACGTAGCAACGACACTGAACCACATGGCAACGACACTGAACCGCATGGCAACGACACTGAGCCACGTGGCGACGACGCTGAACTACTTGGGTACGACGCTGAACCACGTGGCTACGACGCTAAACCACATGTTTACGACCCTGAACCACATGGCTACGACACTGAACCACATGGCTACGATGCTGAACCCCGTGGCTACGACGCTGAACCACATTGCTACGACCCTGAACCACATGACAACGACACTGAACCACATGGCTACGATGCTAAACCACGTGGCTACGATGCTGAACCACGTTGCTACAAAACGTAACTACGTGACTATGACACTGAACCACGTGGATACGACACTGAACCACGTGGCTACAAACTGAACCACATGACAACGACACTGAACCACATGGCAACGACACTGAACCACGTGGCTACGACGCTGGACCACATGGCCACGACGCTGGACCACATGACAACGACGCTGAACCACGGAGTAACGACACTGAACCACATGACAACGACACTGAACCACATGGCTACGACACTGAACAACATGGCCTCGACGCTGAACCACATGGCTACGACCCTGAACCACATGACAACGACGCTGAACCACATGGCTACGACCTTGAACCACCTGGCTACGACGTACGCTGAACCACGTGGCTATGACACTGAACCACGTGGATACGACGCTGAACAACGTGGCTTTGACACTGAACCTCGTTGCTACGACGCTGAACCACGTGGCAACGACGCTGAACAACATGGCTACGACTCTGAACCACTTGACAACCACGCTGAACCACGTGGCTACGACGCTGAACCACATTTCAACGACACTGAACCACATGGCAACGACACTGAACCACATGGCAACGACACTGAACCACGTGGCTACGACGCTGAACCACATGACAACCAAGCTGAACCACGTGGCTACGACGCTGAACCACATGACAACGACACTGAACAACATGGCAACGACACTGAACCACGTGGCTACGACACTGAACCACATGGCAACGACACTGAACCACGTGCCTACGACATTGAACCACATGACAGCGACACTGGACCACATGGCAACGATACTGAACCACTTGGCTATGACGCTGAACCTATGGCAACGACACTGAGCCACATGGAAACGACACTGACCACGTGGCGACGACGCTGAACTACTTGGGTACGACGCTGAACCACGTGGCTACGACAGTGAACCACATGGCTACGACCCTGAACCACGTGGCTTCGACACTGAACCACATGGCTACGACACTGAACCACGTGGATACGACACTTAACCACGTGGCTATAACACCGAACCACATGACAACGACACTGAACCAAATGACAACGACGCTGAACCACGTGGCTACGACCCTGAACCACATATGGCTTCGACACTGAACCACGTGGCTACGACACTGAACCACGTGGCTACAACACTGAACCACATGGCTACGACGCTGAACCACATGGCTTCGATGCTGAACCACGTTGCTACAACGCGTAACTACGTGACTATGACACTGAACCACGTGGATACGACACTGAACCACATGACAACGACACTGATCCACATGGCAACGACACTGAACCACGTGGCAACGACGCTGAACCACATGACAACGACACTGAACCACATGGCAACGACATTGAGCCACGTGGCGACGACGCTGAACTACTTGGGTACGACGATGAACCACGTGGCTACGACGTTGAACCACTTGGCTACGACCCTGAACCACATTGCTACGACACTGAACCACATGGCTACGACGCTGAACCACGTGGCTACGACGCTGAACCACATGACTACGACCCTGAACCACATGACAACGACACTGAACCACATGGCTACGATGCTGAACCACGTGGCTACGATGCTGAACCACGTTGCTACAACGCGTAACTACGTGACTATGACACTGAACCACGTGGATACGACACTTAACCACGTGGCTACAACACTGAACCACATGACAAAGACACTGAACCATATGGCAACGACACTGAACCACGTGGCTACGACGCTGGACCACATGGCCACGACGCTGGACTAAATGACAACTACGCTGAACCACGTAGCAACGACGCTGAACCACATGACAACGACACTGAACCACATGACAACGACGCTAAACCACATGGTTACGACCTTGAACAACCTGGCTATGACACTGAACCACGTGGAAACGACGCTGAACCACGTGGCTACGACACTGAACCACATGGCTACGACGCTGAACCACGTTGCTACGTCGCGGACCCACGTGGCTACGACGCTGAACCACATGGCTACGACTCTGAACCACGTTGCTACGACGCTGAACCACGTTGCTACGACGCGGAACCACGTGGCTACGACGCTGAACCACATGGCTACGACGCTGAACCACGTGGCTACGACGCTGAACCACGTGGCTACGACGCGGAACCACATGGCTACGACGCTGAACCACGTGCCTTCGACGCGGAGCCACATGGCTATGACACTGAGCAATGTTGATAACACGCTGAACCACGCGCCGACGTTGAACCATATAGTTAAACAAAAGCTCGTACCGCACGTATAACGTTTGTGGTTAACAAGTTACACGTCACAAAAAACGAACGTATGCTCCTCCATCAAAATTACCCATCCAAATATTATAAAACAATTTTGTGACGAGCTGAACATGCGTGTTAAGACACGACTTCCGACCGTTCGAAGATATTTTGAATTACGGGATATTGGTTGGACCCGTACTTCGGGAATGCATGAACATTTTAATAGAATTTTACCCCTCGAGATTAAGGCTTTTCCAGATACATTGGTGATTTACCGACTTGATGTCGGTTTCAAAATTGGGTTATACCGAGTTTTACTCAGGTGAGCGTACTTAGTATTTGTGATCGCCTTTTGTCCGTAATCAATGTCGGTCAAAAATTAACAATATACTGTTCTTATATATTTTCTGTTATCATGTCTTCATTATAAAATACGAGAAAATATATCTTAAAATTGTTTATATGACAATTTTTATTATTTAAAAATATTAAAAATTGATTAAAATGAGTGCAGACCGTTTGCGAATAACTTCCCTTTAGTGTAAAGGGAAGCAATCTTTCCTTATCGCAGTATGCTATATTTATCTGGGCATTCTATAATTATAGTGAAAGCTGTTTACTGGTTTATCGTAATCAATGCAAACACTATTCATCCGACAAGTTGCTCGCTTATTATCGAGAGTTTATGGATTTAAAACAGCGTTTACACTGTAAAAAGTATGCCCATTTAAAAGGTGTTGTACCAGCTAAAGCTATTAATTAGTAAAAACATCATTTTGAATGAACAATAATGATATTATAACGAAAAATCAACTTATCTGAAAAAAAAAAATCTTGATAGTGAATTCTGTTTTCGGAGAAGTTGATTTTTCGTTATAATTTGACTATTTTTCATTCAAAATGAAGTTTTTGCTAATTAATATCATAGCCACACAAACAACAACAACAACATTTATTTCAGCAATAAAGCTTATACAAGCTCTTCGCCTACACATATGAACATGAAATTTTATATATACAAGTAGTGGCAGATGTAGATCAAATGTTAAATTGAATACATGGTGTTAGTGCAAAAAATATTGATTTAACTTATGTTTGAAATTTTAAACAATAATTATATATTCGTTGAAAAAATATATTCAACATTGACAACAATGTGGTATTAAGAAGTACAGTATTCATTCAGTGAAAATCATTTATCATTCAATATCTTAAATAATAAATAGCTTTGCCATTATGGTCAACCTTCACGGTTTACATTAAATAATTGTTGAAAACGTGTTATTAAAATAAAAATAAAATAAAAACAACA
>VMBQ01001549.1:0-47371 GCA_007657795.1 Dreissena rostriformis
TTATGATGATAATAATAATGATATTTATCTTGATAATGATGATCAGTTTACACTATGTCGGATGGTAATAACGGAACTCTGTGTGTACATATTGTTATGTTCACTTGATTGTTTAGTTCTATCTGCTTTTCTGTTAAATGGCATGCTGTGATGTTATAATGGTACATTGTATGTTGTATAAGATGGATTGGCCTATGTAATATGTATGCAGTCGTGTGCCTAAAATGGTATGATGAGGGTGAATAGTTGTATTTTGGTCAGTTACACTGGAACTGTGTGGGGGATTATGGTATGTCGTGAAGTTATTAAGGTATGTTGTGTGTTTATAATGGACTGTATGTGTGTATTGTGGTGTGTTGTGTGTTCATAATGAATGTAAGTGTATGTGTAATGGCATATTGGGTTTATATCATGGACTGTTAAGTGGTTTAATAAAAAAAATAATTAAGGTGCGCTTATTTAATTATTCAGCATGGTTATCATTGCTGTATATTTAACCATGTTACTTTTGATTTCATACTGTTTTTTGCATAGACGTCACTATACTTCTATGCGATTCTCTTCTTTCTGCAGTTCATTGTGATGTATATTTTGAGTTTCAATTCAATCGGTACGGAAAGGTACAAGTCGGTCGCTCCACAAACTTAGAACAGGAAATGCTTCTGCTATAAAATGGCTTAGTTAACGCGCACATAACTCAGGAATGTGTTGATCATTGGGCATGGAAAATGTGTATTTCACAATCTGAACTGCATGGTGTCATAACAATCGTTGTTTTCGGTCGCCGTGGCGTAATGTATATGGTGTCCGCCTAGCGATCGGGAGGTCATGGGTTCGATCCCCACTGAGGGAGCATTTCTTAAGATCTCCCCCATAGACACCAAGTTATGGTTCTAGACCCAGGAAACGGACTTGAGAGCATTTCACATAAGCCTTAGGATTTTGATGCAATCGAGCTAAAATAAATAGGTTTTAACTAACCTACGTAAGTTGTAATCTACACACAACATATACTCTTTAGTGTAAATGGTAAGTTACCTTCAACATAAGTCACAACTGTATGTATGCATATATTTAGGGATCCCAGCATCTATTTTACGTTCGGATTCCCATCAGTCTAAAAATAGAACATGGGAAATACTTCAGGTTTCCTTTTTAAAAATATATATTACAAATTTACTATCTCAATACTGAATGTATTTGTTTTTATTTCACCTTTAAAAAAAGCAAGTACTTTGACAGAGCAATATAATACTATATTATTTTTTATGAAAAGTTAAAACTTACTTTTGTTTCGTAAGAAACTAAATAAGAAACTAAGATTACGTGATAAAATATCCGTTCACATAGTTTTATTCCTTGTAAACGATCCCTTTCTAGCTAGATAAGATGTGAATATGAATAGCTTACTTTACCTTCAAATGTAATTGCTGTAATTGCATTGTTTTTCATCAAGTTGTAAACCAACTTTCGAATTAAATTCAACCAGACAGGAAACACGACTCTTTTCCATGGACAAGATAGTTTTGCCATAGTAGTTTTATATTGATTTTATGGTAAAAGTAGGCTGTAAACCACGAAACGTCAACTCACAGTTGTTTAATATGGAAAAAGGATAATGAGTATACACTAAATGTATCATTAAATGTATATTTTCAAAAAATCGCGTGGTCATATTTTTTAATTAAAAATCTTAAACATAAACCTGGGTGACGTTTGTCTAAAGAAGTTAATTATCATACTAATTATGTCCACCCCGACTTGTTATTTAAAAGCACATTAGTTTTTAATGATGGGTCACCAATCGCTACACAAGATAGGTTTGAAAAACATAGTTTCTCAAACCTGGTCGATTATGGCCGCAGTGGTTAGCTATTTAAGTTGCACCATTGATCTTCATAGTTGGATGTCTATGTCACAGTACCTGGCGTTTTGAATATCACCATTTCTCTCTGTACCAGATCGCCTATGGCCACAGTAGTTGATTATTTTCTTGACATCATTGATGGAAGATCCTAGTCGCATATGACCACAGTAGCTAGCTATTTAAATAGTATCATTGGCCTCCACGCCTGGTCACAAATGGCCTTAGTACTTTGCTCGTTATACTCTGCATGGATCTCAATACATTCCTTCTGATGGTTACAATAATTGAGTTTGTAAATATGAACAATGGTCCCTACACCTGGTTACCTATGACAATACATTATTGATGAACATCTTTTTGTGAGACATTGGATCCCCTGAATGCGCATAGTTGTTGCTTCGACTAATAGATTTGATCCATAAATAATAATCTTATTACTATGCTCATTTTGACTTAAACAATTTCAATAATTATGTCAATTTCTTCAGTGGGAGTACATACCAAGCTGAATCTGGAAGTGAATACCAAGCTGAACATGGGGAATTCAAACTATACTGAATCTGGTAGTACAAACCAAGCTAATTCTGAGAGTACATACCAACCGTAATCTGGGAGAACACACTTTACTAAATTTTGTAGGGGGGATCAAGCTCTGAGGAGTCTATACCAAGCTAAATCTTGGAGGTATAAACCAAGATGAATCTCTGGGGTATATACCATACTGAATATGGGGTTACAAGTGATGGCATACGACCCTAAGTGATGGCACACGACACGAAGTGATGATACACGACACGAAGTGATGCGCACGGATACAAGTTGGATTTACAGCAAATAAGCGTAGCAAAATGATCAGATGGTGACGAATTATGTTTCTATGATCGCCTTCATAGTTCTTGTTCAATTCCATTGTTGTATTATATTTTTAAAACGCACAATGTTCTGGAGTATTACGTTCGTGTTGCGTACTGCAAGCAAAGCGTTATATCAATGTGGCTTTCATATTATTGAAATAACATGATTCATCAACGCTCTCTAAAATGGTGTTGCGAATATGGTATATTATTAAACAAATGTATGTATGAAAAAGCCTGTAATGGTCACTGTTTGCAACAATAATAAACAGTTAATATGTCCCGCGTCGTGCGAAAATGGTTTTATGTCATATGCGACCAGGGTAGCTCCAGCCCAGCCTTGCGCATCCTTATGTTATCCATATTTGCTGTTTACTACTTTAGAAACATGAATGAAAGACTCTTAAGTTAGTATAATGGAGACATCTAATGATAATACAATGATCTTAATCCCAGCTGGTTTAAGGGAGAGTAAAAATTCATACATTTAAGCTAGGGCTAACTCCATCCGCTGTGTTCAACGGTCTTTCTGACGCAGTGACGTCGCCATCTATTTATAGAATGAAGGACACGTGTCTAGTTATTGTTTTAAACATAACTTGTTCACGTAAGATAAAGTTCAGAAGTTTATGGGCCGCATCTAAATGAGCATGCTATTTAGCTTCTTTATGAATTAGGAATAGAGGGTACCATGCTTAAATGGCTAGCAGCGTTCCTTAAAACCCGTAAAATTACGGTGAGATTAAACGGCGTAACCTCCGGGACTGTGGAAACTGTTAATGGTTGCCCCCAGGGTAGTGTTCTGTCGCCGATAATATTTTAATTGCTATGAACACACTAGAAACAACAATCAAAAGAGCATAACTCTAAAAATAGTAACGACCTAATACAATTATCACTCTTCGTAGATGACAGCGATATGGGCCGCATCTAAATCACCGGCATTTGCCATTAAGAAAATACAAGCGGCCCTCACTGCGATTGAAAGCTGGAGCAAACATTATGGTTTCCTTATAAATCCAACAAAAACTCAAGCCATTTTATTTCCCGCTAGTGCACGCAAATCTAAAAAAAATAACGAAATCCCGCAACTCAGGCTATGCGACATACCACTTCCGTTCCTCGATAACATTACGTTCCTAGGAATGACATTCGATAAACAGTTAACATGGAAAGACCACATATTTAAACTTATTACTAGATGTCAAAAGGACCTAACAAAAATAAAAGCAATTCAAGGACACAACTGGGGAACTGACAAAACAACCCTCATGCGCATATATAAAGCCACTTTCTGGGCCAAAATAAACTACGGTAGCATCGCGTACCACTCAAAATTATTACCTGTACTCGAAAAACCACAAGCACCATACCACTACATATCGAATGTGGAATGCTCGAACTTTACCAACAAAGAGCTATTAACCAATTGAAATATCGTGGGCGCACGGCCTCTATGGCAAGCAACCTTCCAAATAATGAGAGTGTTACGGAAGATCCAGCTTACTTTAAAACAAAACATAAAAAGCGATACGGACTCCCTTTTGCATAGAACGTGCTTACATTTGGCAGTTACTATGAAACTGACGAAACTACAACACAAGCACCCACTTACTTTAGCCTTAGCACACTCTCCAGACCTGACATCGACTTGCATCTTACAACTTTGGTTAAAATATTCGACAACGACCCAGATAGCGGTTATATAGCCCAAACTCACATAACAAATAACTACTTCAATTACATCCAAATATATACCGATGGACGCACAAATGACGAAACAAATTAGCCGGCGCCGCATATGTAGTATATAGCACTCAAAATGCTATCATCCATCACAGTAAAGTAAAATATACAGAACACCTGTCTATATTTACATGTGAATTAGCCATAATTAACAGCGCGCTAACTTGGCTAAACAAATTAGAACCGCATGAACTAAATAATTTCGTAATTATATCTGATTCACCCAGCGCTTTGCAAGCGTTCAAAGCAGGTACATCCAAAACTCGACCTAACTTAAAATATTCAGTGTTAAAGAAAATTTCTAAATTAACAATTAAAAACATCTCAATTAAATTTCTTTGGATTCCGAGTCACGTAGTTATTTTGGGAAACAAACATGCTGACCAACTCGTTAGGGTAGGATCTCATGAGGGTCTACTTTCAAACCTACACCCTAGCGCACGCGAACTGATCGCACTCATTAATCAGAAAGCTTATAACGAACAGGACCACCGCTGGTCAATATACTGTGCAGATCATGATTTGCCGCTATTCAAGTACCCTTGTCATAAGATCAACATCTACATTCCCATTAAACGGGAAGATACACGCCTGAGACTGAGGGTGTCACGGTTGCATGGGAAGTATTACAAACCTGTCAACTGCCCGTAATGTAACATTCCTAATACGTTTGAACACCTTTTCTTTGTATGTCCGGCACATACTTTACAACGCCTTGAGCTGAGCGGAGGTATACTAGCTGCTGCTTACAAAAACATTTAATATAGACCGCAACCTATTGTTGATGCCGCCCAACGAAATCGCCCCACAGGTGCGGCTTCACGTGTTTAAATTCCTGCGAGACACGGGATACCTTGATAAACTAGAGCTTTGTCACTGACGTGACGTATACCCCCACATGCTGCATTTACACAGAATATTTTGCATGCTGTGTCACAAAACAAGAGAAGCTTATTTATGGCAATGAACAACATAGCTATGGCCCAGACAAGCTCATCTATGGCCATTTTTGACCTTTGACCTCAAAGTGTGACCTTGACCTTGGAGATATTGACGTAATTCTTTCGCGCGACACACCGTCCAATGATGGTGAACATATGTGCCTAATAATTTCAAAATCCCTTGATGAACGACATAGTTATGGACCGGACAAGCTCAATTATGGCCATTTTTGACCTTTGACCTCAAAGTGTGACCTTGACCTTGGAGATATTGACGTAATTCTTTCGCGCGACACACCGTCCAATGATGGTGAACNCAGGAAACACGACTCTTTTTCCATGGACAAGATAGTTTTGCCATAGTAGTTTTATATTGATTTTATGGTAAAAGTAGGCTGTAAACCACGAAACGTCAACTCACAGTTGTTTAATATGGAAAAAGGATAATGATAATACACTAAATGTATCATTAAATGTATATTTTCAAAAAATCGTGTGGTCATATGTTTTAATTAATTTTTTTAAACATAAACGTTGGTGACGTTTGTCCAAAAAAGTTGATTATCATACTAATGATGTCCACCCCGACTTGTTATTTAAAAGCACATTAATTTGTTATGATGGGTCACCAATTGCTACACAAGATAGGTTTGAAAAACATAGTTTCTCAAACCTGGTCGAATATGGCCGCAGTGGTTAGATATTTAGATTGCACCATTGATCTTCATAGCTGGATGTCTATGTCACAGTACCTGGCGTTTTGAATATCACCATTTCTCTCTGTACCAGATCGCCTATGGCCACAGTAGTTGATTATTTTCTTGACATCATTGATGGAAGATCCTAGTCGCCTATGTCCACAGTAGCTAGCTATTTAAATAGTACCATTGGCCTCCACGCATGGTCACACATGGCCTTAGTACTTTGCTCGTTATACTCTGCATGGACCTCAATACATTCCTTCCGATGGTTACAATAATTGAGTTTGTAAATATCAACAATGGTCCCTACGCCTGGTTGCCTATGACAATACATTATTGATGAAAATCTTTTTGTGAGACATTGGATCCCCTAAATGCGCATAGTTGTTGCTTCGACTATAGATTTGATCCATAAATAATAATCTAATTACTATGCTCATTTTGACTTAAACAATTTTAATAATTATGTCAATTTCTTCAGTGGGAGTACATACCAAGCTGGATCTGGAAGTGAATACCAAGCTGAACATGGGGGATTCACACTATACTGAATCTGGTAGTACAAACCAAGCTTATTATGGGAGTACATACCAACCGTAATCTAGGAATACACACTTTACTAAATTTTGTAGGGGGAATCAAGCTCTGAGGAGTCTATACCAAGCTGAATCTTGGAGGTATCAACCAAGATGAATCTCTGGGGTACATACCATACTGAATATGGGGTTACAAGTGATGGCATACGACCCTAAGTGATGGCACACGACACGAAGTGATGGTAAACGACACGAAGTGATGCGAACGGATACAAGTTGGTTTTACAACAAATAAGCGTAGCAAAATGATCAGATGGTGACGAATAATGTTTCTATGATCGCCTGTCATATTTCTTGTTCAATTCCATTTTTGTATTATATTTTTCAAACGCACAATACATTTTATTGCAATAACATGAATCATCAACGATCTCTAAAATGGTGTTGCGAATATGGTATCTTATTAAACAAATGTATGTATGGAAGAGCCTGTAATGGTCACTGTTTGCAAAAATAATAAACAGTTAATATGTCCCGCGTCGTGCGAAAATGGTTTTATATCATATGCGACCAGGGTAGCTCCAGCCCAGCCTTGCGCATCCTTATATTATCCATATTTGCTGTTTACTACTTTATAAACATGAATGAAAGACTCTAAAGTTAGTATAATGGAGACATCTTATGATAATACAATGATCTTAACCCCAGCTGGTTTAAGGGAGAGTAAAAATTCATACATTAAGCTAGGGCTAACTTCATCCGCTGTGTACAACGGTCTTACTGACGCAGTGACGTCACCATCTATTTATAGAATGAAGGACACGTGTCTAGTTATTTTTTTAAATAACTTGTTCACGTAAGATGAAGTTCAGAAGTTCACTGAGTAACTAGACCATGGCGAATCCAAAATAATGCTTCTCTACATCGTTGCGGGGACTGGGTGTGGGTATACAATGTTCCTTAGATGCATCATACATTTAACATTTATCATTGTGCCTTCGCAATGACGAAAGGATTCTTAGTCGAAATAGATACTTTGCGTTTCGTCACTGCTACAGTAGAATAACCTCCCTTAGTTTTACATTTGCCATGTAACCAATATGAAATTGTAATTTGTAATGATTTATTATGCATAGGTAGAACATTAGATATTTTAGGAATGTTTCTAGTAAAATCCTACATATATATTCGTCTCGTTTCTGTGGCAATGTAAATAAATATATACAATCGGAATCTCCGTAGAGTACGGAGGGAGTTCTGATATGTCGGTAGTTTTCGGATCGTGCTTTTCCGTTGGCTAGGTGGTGCTCTGTTCGCCAGTTTATAAGGCTCGCAAATTGGTAAATAAGTTACGGCTCTGCTAATCCAGCGGGTAACGTCATCCATCGAGCCGGACGTCTTCTCTACTGCTAACTTCGCTGTCTCCCAGAACGAGAGGAAGGGGGGTCCCCAAGCGGAATGATAATTGTCCGTAGGGGATGGAGATACAGTGGTTCAGGGGCTGCCATTGTAGTCGCCAGGTGTGGGACAGGTCTTCGCTGTCTCCCAGAACATGATGATCGAGGTTCCTCTTAACAATAGTAGGGGATGAAGATTTATAGTGGTTTAGGGTCCCACTATAGTCGCCAGAAGTGGGACGGGAACAGCGGGACAGCGGATTTACCAGCGTAGAAGACGGACGGGGCGGACCTGGAGCAATCCAGGACTTCGAAGGGGTGGCCTTATGAATGTGTCCCAAGACGGCTGTAGTCAGTAGGCTAGAGAAACTGGGGAAACCGTTCTGGAGATCGGGTCGACGGCTGGTGACGTCAAGAGTGGCCATAAAGGCGGCGCAGCGCGCTAGGGCCAGGAGGAATATCTTGGCTAAATTGTCAGCACTCCCTTGGCGGAGTAACTTTGTCCTTTAAAGGGCAACCAGTCACGAATTGTCTTTAAATTGTCTAACAGCGCCCAGTAAGGTCTCATTGGCCATCGTGAACCTGTCTAATAAGATCAAACTTATCGCTTTGACGAATACCCGGGCAGTCGGGGTAAATTTGACCCTAATTTGGCTCAAAAGTAAATATTTTCCCCTGAAAGGTCACAGAGGCAGGTCGATATCGTTTATGTTGTCGTGAAGACGCGGAAGCGACCTGTAGATAACCTCTATAATACATGCAAATTAGTCACTTTGATTCTCGTTTTGACTGTCGGTCGAATAGGACGTGCGAAAAGGACGCGTCGATTAATCGGATAATTTGGACTATGATTGAATTCGGATTAATTAAAAAATATATTTAGGTTAATTTTAAAAAGAGAATTATATATAAACTTTTGCATTCTCTTTTGTAGTTAAATCTGGGAAAAAGTGCTAAATCAGGAAAGTGCTTTTGTGAAAATAATCATCAAATAATAATAGTTAGGAACGGATTTAATTAATCGGACTTTAATTAATAAATTAAATAATTTAATTTTAATAACGTGTTCATGCTATCAATTTAAAAAACAAAAATATATGGGAGGTAATTACTAGGGTATCCAGATATCAGGTAATATTAAATCTCTACGTGTAACCGTTACGAATTATATCAATATTGTGTGGTGTAATTGGTGGGATATCCAACCAAGAAGAAGGGCGCGTCTACGGGAAAGTAGTTAGTCTATACAAATTTGAGTAGGTACTAACGATTAGAATCATCCATACCCCGCAAACTAGTTTATGAACGTAGATAAAGTATTCTATTCGGAGGAAACATAGGAAAGAATATTATACTTTAATATATTTTTGTTACCTTTCCTAAATGAAACATTAGACTTTGGAATTAAGATTTTGGTTAGTCTTTGGAACCTAAAATCTATACATTTTAGTAAGCGCAATCACGACTAGAAATACAGACTACTTAAGAAAATTACCTGAATAGGTCGCGCGGCCACAATTCGTAATGACTGTCTTAACAATGCCAAACAATTATCCTACAACAACAACAAATACGATTTTAAATTCACAGTAAAATCTCCCCAAGCAAAAGGATTTATACTTGTCCCAAAATCCGCGAACATTAGCAAAATCAAGCAAGATTTACAAGCCAAAAAAACGTAGAGTCTGTCCATGGTGGGGTAAACAATACTTTTATTACTGTCACATTCAAAACCGAAAACGCGCCAACCAAACTACTTGGACTAAACGTTAACCCCGCGCTTCACTCTTACATCAGGTGCGCGAAATGCCAGATTTTTGGACATGCCGAGCTAAATTGCAAGAATAATGCCAGATGCCCGCCCCCATTGCGCAGGAACTCACACCATGACACGTGTCAAAACAGATCTAACAAAAACTGTGTTAATTGCAACGGTTATCATAGCTCTTCTTACCTCAAGAAGCTCATGAAGATTCAGGAAAAAAATCTTAATGAAGCAAACATGCATTAATAATATCCATACGAATGCCAAACATCCAAATCTAGAGAACCCAGCAACAACTGCAAGCATCCGCCATCAGCCAGCAATCCCAACAACTACAAAGCAAACGAACTATCATTAACCACCATCATCACACACAACCACGCCAGCACCAACAACAACAACCCTACCGCTATTACTATAACAAAGAGTCCTATAATAGTCGCAAACAGTTTCACTGCTATAGGGCTATGCTCAGTCATACACCGTTATACCAGCTTAATCACGGAGCATGGAACGGGCCCCCTTTCCGGCCTTCGCCAGGAACATTAACGGTTACTTTTAGGCATTTGTAATAACTAGATAAAGAAATAGTTCATACCCTCTAGAGGCATTATCACATGCTAAGGCCCTTAAATGTCCGCGACTCAACATAATAACTAACAAACCTAACCGTTATGTCGTGGAACGCCCGAGGGATAGGAAAACAAAATGAAACATGTACGAATTACAAAATTATATTTAAAAAAAAAGAAGTACATGTGATCTGCATACATTAAACCAACTTCAAAAGCACTGATTGGCAAGTTCATCTCAAAGGGTACCAAGCACCAGTTAGATCTAAACAAAGAGACAAAACGATAGGCACAGGAGTAGCATATTATATAAAATTTGGCATACCTTTTACTGAAATAGAAGTCAACCAAGAATGTCACTTTGAATCGTGAGCAATCACACTTTAAATGACTGAACACCAATCATACTATATTCAATGCGTATATGCACAAACTAAAGATAATACCACTAAAAACTATTCTAAACTATTTAAAAAATGAATTACAGGAATTGTAATTGTATTGTTGGGGATTTCAACTAAAAACACTCCTGTTGGAACCCCGAGGGTGATCCACGATGTGACGATCATGTCGAAATTCTCTTGAAATTTCTAAATAATAACAGCATTATCTTCATTGACGACGACCAAATAACAAAACTGGCTGATCGCGAAGATCATTGTGATAGCGCGATCGACCTTGCCCTTATTTCATCCCACCTCCAACAGGTAATCGAATTCAACGTCATTTACGATTCCTTTGGCAGTTAGCGTCTTCCGATAATAATAAACCTTTAGCTTAAAATTCAAAATACCCTTCCGTCCACACAACACAAATGGAAAATTAACAAGGCCTCACCTGAGTAATGGAATAACTTTAAAACTCAGTGTGATAACGAATTCATCCATAATCAAGATAAAACTGATGTCAATACTCACTTTCAATCATATGTTACCAAGATTAAGACAGCGCTTGATAACTCCATCCCTGTTGTAAACATCAAACCTAAAAAAAAATAAACGCTTTGTTCCATGGTGAAATCAGGAATGCGATGACGCCATTAGATATCGCGAAAAATGTAGGAAAAAATGCATCCGCATAAAAACAGCACCTATATATAACACATTAAGTGAAGCCCGCATAAGAGTAAAACAGGTCATTAAAATAGCAAAAACAGATAAAGGGAATGAATTTTGTAATAACCTTTCATATAGAACAACTAGTTAAGAAATTAGGATCATAATTCATAAAGAGGCTTAATAGCATGCTCATTTATAGGATCATGTAAATTGAATGCTAGGCAGACTTCCAACTACAACACCTATTTTTCGCGTAAACAACTAAATTCTATTCACTAATGCAGATAAAGCCTCGGCGCTGGTCCAGCATTATCAAAACATGAGCAGTGACGAAGGCCACTCTAAAAAATTTATAGCAAGAAAACTAGATCTTAAAAATGTATTCCCTGACTGGTTACAATCTACCAATCAGGTCAAACTCCACAAATACAATGCTCCATTTAGTCTGTTTGAACTCGAAGCGGCTCTCCCAATTTGCAATAATGGCGCACCGGACGACGATAACATTTATTACAAATTCTTAAACAGCTGCCAATATCCGCGAAACAAGAATTAATTACTTTATTCAATAAATCTTGGACATGAGGTACCCTCCCTGACGAATGGAACGAGGCCACACTTATTCCAATCATAAAAGCTTTTTAGCCAAAGGATTCTCCAGCCTCATATCGACCAATCCCACTAACCTCTACCTTTACCAAACTTATGCCGAAAATGATTAAACCGAGACTCTGTGCATACTTAGAAAAACACAACACAATTGATTAAGTTCAATCAGGCTGCCGTTCGAACCATTCTTGCGAAGATCATATAGTCTTCTTAAAAGCCGATATAAAAAAGCACAACTTCTCGGTCAAACAGTGGCAGCAATGTTTTTGGATCTCACGGCTGCCTTTGATAAATTGTGGAATGAGCATGCTATTAAGCTTCTTTATGAATTAGAAATAGAGGGTATCATGCTTAAATGGCTAATATTTTAAATTGCTATGAACACGCTTGAAGCAGCAATCAAAAGAGCATAACTCTAAAAATAGTAACGACCTAATACAATTATCACTCTTCGTAGATGACTGCGATATGGGCCGCATCTAAATGAGCATGGTATTAAGCTTCTTAATGAATTAGGAATAGAGGGTACCATGCTTATATGGCTAGCAGCGCTCCTTAAAACCCGTAAAATTACGGTGAGATTAAACGGCGTAACCTCCGAGACTGTGGAAACTGTTAATGGTTGCCCCCAGGGTAGTGTACTGTCGCCGATAATATTTTTAATTGCTATGAACACGCTAGAAACAACAATCAAAAGAGCATAACTCTAAAAATAGTAACGACCTAATACAATTATCACTCTTTGTAGATGACAGCGATATGGGCCGCATCTAAATCACCGGCATTAGCCATTAAGAAAATACGAGCGGCCCTCACTGCGATTGAAAACTGGAGCACAATTTATGGTTTCCTTATAAATCCAAAAAAAACTCAAGCCATTTTATTTCCCGCTAGTGCACGCAAATCTAAAAAAAATAACGAAATCCCGCAACTAAGGCTGTGCGACATACCACTTCCGTTCCTCGATAACATTACGTTCCTAGGAATGACTTTCGATAAAAAGTTAACATGGAAAGACCACATATTTGAACTAATTACTAGATGTCAAAAGGACATAAAAAAATTAAAGCAATTCAAGGACACAACTGGGGAACTGACAAAACAACCCTCATGCGCATATATAAAGCCACTATCTTGGCCAAAATAAACTACGGTAGCATCGCGTACCACTCAAAATTATAACCGGTACGCGAAAAACCACAAGAACCATACCACTACATATCGAATGAGGAATGCTCGAACTTTACCAACAAAGAGCTATTAACCAATTGAAATATCGTGCTCGCACGGCCTCTATGGCAAGCAACCTTCCAAATACGGAAGATCCAGCTTACTTCAAAACAAAACATAAAAAGCGATTCATAGTATCGCATAGGACGTGCTTACATTTGGCAGTTACTATGAAAGTGACGAAATTACAACACAAGCACCCACTTACTTTAGCCTAAGCACATTCTCCAGACCTGACATCGACTTGCAACTTACAACTTTGGTTAAAAAACCCGACAACGACCCAGATAGCGGTTCTATAGCCCGAACTCTCATAACAAATAACCACTTCAATTACATCCAAATATATACCGATGGACGCAAAAATGACAAAAACAATTAGCCGTCACCGCATATGTAGTATATAACACACAAAATGCTATCAACCATCACAGTAAATTAAAATATACAGAACACATGTCTATATTTACATGTGAATTAGCCATAATTAATAGCGCGCTAACTTGGCTGAACAAATTAGAACCGCATGAACTATATAATAACGTAATTATATCTGATTCACTCAGCGCTTTGCAAGCGTTAAAAGCAGGTACATCCAAAATCGCGACCTAACTTAATAAATTCAGTGCTAAAGAAAATTTCTAAATTAACAATTAAAAACATCTCAATTAAATTTCTTTGGATTCCGAGTTACGTAGGTATTTTGGAAAACAAACATGCTGACCAACTCGTTAGGGTAGGATCTCATGAGGGTCTACTTTCAAACATACCCCCTAGCGCACGCGAACTGATCGCAATCATTAATCAGAAAGCTTATAACGAACAGTACCACCGCTGGTCAATATACTGTGCAGATCATGAGTTGCCGCTATTTAAGAATTCTTGTCATAAGATCAACATCTACATTCCCATTAAACGGGAAGATAGGGCATATACACGCCTGAGACTGAGGGTGACACGGTTGCATGGGGACTATTACAAACCTGTCAACTGCCCGTAATGTAACATTCCTAATACGTTTGAACACATTTTCTTTGTATGTCCGGCACATACATGTACTATACAACGCTTTGAGCTGAGAGGAGGTATACTAGGTGCTGCTTACAAAAACATTTAATATAGAACGCAACCTATTGTTGATGCCGCCCAACGAAATCGCCCCACAGGTGCGGCTTCACGTGTTTAAATTCCTGCGAGACACGGGATACCTTGATAAATTATAACCCACGTTACTATCCAAAGAGTTCATATATCTTAAATTATCTTAAAGGAAAAATATAACCGCGAGCCTATGCCACTTGCTCTCCAAGGACTCAATTAATACAATGACTACAGTTCAAACTATCTATAATCAACTGGACCAAATATGACCCCAGTAAATATGGCGTCATATTATATTTAGGAAAATGCCAGCAAGAAATAAATAGATAAATTATTATGCTAATAAACCTATATATCTGTATCTTGTCGGCCTGCTCCGAAACAAGGACAATTATCACCGATGGGTGCCCCGAGAAAGACACGGATGACGGGCCGTATATGACAGAACGTTCTCGGCCCATTTGTCTGGTTCCTGATTGGGCTGCACCTTTCTGTATCCTACCGGCCTGGCCCGAACCATGGCTGTTAATTACCAATTACTACCCTTGAACAAGGCAAAGATGAGGGGCCGTATATGACAAACGTCTTCTGCCCTTTCGTCTTTGCCCAGATTCGGCGCCATGTACGTGAATAGGTTTTCAGGATACATAATAATGCACAGTACAACAACAACAAACAATGCTAAAACGACGGAAAGGTACTTTCTCCCAAATACGTATGTCACTCGGCCTTTTCAACCACTATGGATAAGCTCTAATCCTTCTTTCAAAACCAATAATCGCTATAGTTAACAAAATCCAGGGTTCCGCGAGACCTTCGTTTTACTTCTCTTCAGCTGTAAACCGCTACTGACTACGAAGGCAGGGGGAAGCACACAGACAACATACTTCCACGCATTAGCGAAAGACGCAATAAGTGCGCAAGTGGGCAAATTGCATTTACCTACAGTGCAACCCCCATAGGTGTTAATAATGATGAATTAAATATGACTATTAAACAAAACATTTCCATATGTACACTATTAAAACATGTTGGGGAGAGCATGTCAGCTGAGCTAGTAGGGCGCACCTGGCGAAATACCATCTCGCCCGTACGCTCTGGCTCTGTGTACATGACCTACTTAGACATAAAAAAGGAAGGTGACGGTATGTGTTGTTGTTTTTGTTGTTTTCCCTATTGCATTGTAGTTGATGTTTTTACCGTATTGTAGTGAATACAGTGCATGATAAAAAAAAACACACGGCGGCGATTTTTCTCTTGTCTATCGCATGCTCTCTCGTATTTTTCATATTATTTGGTTTATAGTGCATGATATTTGATACATGAGCGACGAGTAGACAGTCTTATTAAGGAAGGAAGCTGTATACACACTCTATAACCTGCTAGATCCTCATTCACTGCTAATAAATATGGTTATAAGTTAGTGTGTAAATTGATTAAACTAATACTGTTAATACTAACCTAACTGACAAACATGTCTTCGCGAGGGACGTTAAACCGGGGTGCAGTGTATCGGTGCTCTACACCGGGCACTTATAAGAACCATGAACGCCTCTGGAAGCGGGGCGTTTCCTGTATCCCGCTCGAACCAACACTAACAACTCTATTGTGGCGGAGAGCACAATAAAATCACACTCAATTCAGTAAACAAACTATACATTTTTTTATAAATAATAAAAATTATAATAATGATAACAATAATTATGGTTATAATATGATGATAGTGGTAATGATGATAATGATTGTGATAATAATAGTGATGTTGATGATAGTTATGATGATGATGCTGGAAATAATGATGATGGTGAAGATGATAACAATACTTATAATGGTTATAATAGGACAAAATATATACACTTATAGATAGATATACATAATCATTTATTTATTTTATATTATAATAATATGATAATATGATCTTTATGTGTTATCATTAAAATATATAGATATATTGTTATTAGTATTATCTTTTTTTTAATACCAATGAACGATTAGGTCTCGTCGGCCATCAGGTGTACTGGTGTATTTGTATTAAAAATGGTTATAATAATAATAATAAATCTTCGACGAAAACCCGAGCAGTTTGACCTACTTGGTTCAAAATTAAAATATTTTCCCCTGAAAGGTCACAGGACAGGTCAGCACTTAAGGTAGTCGTGAAAAAATTCTCAAAAATTAGTCATTGTATCTGCGGATGCTAGCGAGACAGCATCTAAAGACAAAGGAACGGTACTCTAATGAACAGTATTCTGGAGCATTTGTATGTTTACGTAAACTTCAAACGGTGCTGCCCGGGCTGCAGAGTTCCTGTTTCTAGTAGAGTGGACTTAAAAACGTTGGAAGACTGGTAGCTTCACCGAAGGGTTACAGATTGATTGAAGCTGGAATTTATTTATAGTGGAAGCTTGGTTGAGGGCATCGGTCCACTTTTCGTCGAATTGTACATATTCGTAGCGACTTGATTATTTTTTTAGTTTTCTAATAAAAAGGCAGAAAGCCGAAGGAAAATTATTTATTTTTTTGTATTCAATTTGTAATTGGCCTTTCGAGGGCTTCGGAAAGCACATTGAGTTTTTGAGGTCGCGCACACAGCGCTCGTCGTCGGCCTCAGCAAGTCGGCGCTCGCGCTACAGGTTTCTTGTGTTTTCAAAAACTGTATTAATTCATAGTTGGTGAATCAGCCATAAATGGTGAATAATGTTCATGCGAAATTTCTTGAAGTTTATCAGTCAATAAACCATCAGTCTTACGAGTCATTTGATCTTTTCGACAAAAACCAACATAAGTGGGGTCCCATTTTGGTGGTGATACTTAATATGGAAAACTATTTATTAAAGTTATTGTGCAAAAGCCAAAAATAACAGTTACCTGCCGCGGTACGTCAGGAATCTCTACTTTGAGTATGTATATGTAATTGATATACATTTGGCGCAATTGTATAACAATACTACTGGGCTGTCCGGTTAATGCAGTTGATGGTACACGTGTTTCTCACCTAGGCGACCCGGGTTTACCATGTGAGTTTGGTTGGTGGTCGGCATACTGGACAGGTGGTTGCCCTCGGACTCTCAGGTTTCCCCCACAATACAACTCCACACCAAAATTGAAAATCTTTCAGTAACAATTATAAGGGTGGAACACACTCCGCGTCCTCACATAATGCAGCCGCGGGCGTTGAAAGACCTCATAAACGTTTTAATACACACGCACGCACCCACACAAAGACTGCTATTAACTGACCTTGCGGGCTTGAGACTATCTAACAAAATAACATTCTCTTTGATAAGAAGTTATCCAGTGTTAATGGCATATAAAAAGTATTTGTGCATACGGTGTTTCTTGATGATCACTTGCAAAAACCCAAGAATCCTTAAAAAATGGGAGCATATAAAGTAGTTTTCATACCATTAATTTGTTAAAAATGATTAATAAAATGTTTGTGCTTTTCTAATGATCTTATCATTGAACCGACCTGATCCAACAAAGAATCGAAAACAATATTAGAGCAGAGTTAATAAAATACATTCAGTTTGTTTAATTTCAGAACGGGCGCTTTAGGTTAAGTGTATTTGCCATGTTTTAACCACATTATATATTTATCTGAAACAGTAAATTATTTTAAGATTGTTATTGTTTTAAACTTTTTTACATTAATCCAGTGTTTATTTTAGCAAATGCACCCTTAACTGTCAGCTTACAGTCAGTTTAACTGTATTTTGTACATAGATAACAGAAGCCATATCCGTTTGATCGTCTTTTATAGTTGTTACTTAATATGTGAGGCTAAAAGCATCGTTAACATACTATGTTACACATGGGCTTTAAGGATTACATAAAATTATTAACATGTATATAATGGAAATCCATATTTGTGAGTCTGTAAAATAACAACTACCATACAGAAATTTGAATAACTAAAAATGAAGAGCTTTTACTATGGTCATATAGTTCATACGTATCAAGGCAACATAGCGGACCACAGTTAGATCCATTTATTATTGTGTCCATTATAGGCGGTGGAACTGAATTCTAATGAGTGAGGGGTATGAATACATGTGTCATCAGGACAAACTTATTTGTATTCATATACTACACATCGCATTTGACATCTGGATGTTTTGTGAAAAGAGAAAACCTCTGTAAATAAATAAAATTGTACACGGACAAAATAATTATCGACATTTTTTATTATGAGTATATTTTGACGCCGTTAGGGATATTAATTCGTATACGGTGTGGAGCAAAAATAAAGATAATTAAGTGATACGCGTACTACATATAATGAATCACATGATATCGTTCGTTCACATATAAATATATGCACACGACAATTATTCCTTTGCTTAATACTTTCCAAGTATTAAACAGTTTTGATTAAAAACAATGGTTTCATTGCAATTGCCGTTAACATGACATACTAGAAGGCTATCATTCTTGGTTTTGAGTTGAATTGTTTGTGCGCTCACATGTGCTCTAACATAGGTGGTTGGAATGATAGAAGGCTGAAATACATTCATGCGAGGAGACAAACTTCTGTATACAAACTTACAGAAAACAAAACAAATGTTCACGTTGTGCATTACTTGAATTAATTGACAAGATAATTGACAAGATAAGCAGTGTATTGTGAGTTTATGCAGAATTTTAATAGATGCGCCTTGGATCATTTGTCAGTTATTGTTGCACAAACTAAACAAAACTAAGATAGGTGTGCTATTTCGGTATGAAAAGAGTGTTAACCAGTGCAGTATAAAAAAATAAGATGGAATCAAGAAGACATTGCTTTTCATTGCTGTTAATGTTACGTTTAATAGCAGATGCAAAAACTGTAACGAACACCAAACACACAATCATAGACACTTCCGTAAACTACAAAAATGTAAATTTATAATGTAATAAATTATACCTGTGATGAACATTTTACACGGCAATTGTTCATGAAATATGTTTCTATTGGTATATATCTTGCATACTACATAGTTTAACAGTTTTCGCCTGTACAACGGTTTCAGAACAACATACATCGTCGGCAAAATGATCAAATAAAGTACTCGTATCAATGCAAGTTATCATCTCAATACATTGCGTGGTATAACTTTCATCTTGGAAAAATCACCCTTAAGCTATCAGGCTTCATATTTTATTCATACTAAAATACGTTTCATGTATATGTGCAGAAGAATTGCATTTAAAACAAGTGTTTTAAAATGCATAATAGCTGAATCCAACTTAAGTGTGTATTTTGTTTAAAAAAAACAACGACGATCAAGTCTTTCACTATTCCTATTTTGTTCATTTTTGAACCGGATTGTTTTATGGACCGGTTATTAGTTGAGCTCGTTGTTTATCTTAAAGGAACTTGTTCACAGATTTTGGCATATTTTGAAGTTTGTCATTAAATGCTTTGAGTGATAAATATAAACGTCAGAACTAAAGAGCTAGAATATAAAAACAAGAATAAAAGTAAAACAAGAAAAAAAGAGAGAACACAAAGTTAACCACACCAGGGCTCGAACCACTGACCCATGGAGTAATAGCCATGCGCCGAAACCACTCAACCATCCGCCTTCACGTGTGTATATGTGAAATTCCGAGTTAATGTTCGGGTCGTCGTTGATTCTTTACGACTACATTATGTGCGGACCTGACCATCCGTCTTCACATGGGTTGCCATGTATTTTATACTTTGAATTACTATCCACGTGTTGTTACAAAATATAACGATAACACAGGACATCGATATTTTTAAATCGTTTCGCGTCTGAGACACTTTATAATTTTATCAATTTCTAACGATGATTTTTCGTAAACGAAAGTTTATTTTCAGTATAAGTCTGCAGCATTAGTGTTTTTCGCACACTGATGTACATTGTTCATTTATTTCTGGAATCTGTGACAAAAAGTTGCAAAATTCTCATTTTGATAAACTGTGAACAAGTCCCTTTAATGGATACCTGGTTTATCATTTGGCTGCGACAAATTAATAATCAAAAATAGATTGTATTCTATTTGGAAATATATTTATTTCTCTGAATTGACCATAAAAGATATAACGTTTGAAAACAATGGCAAATGGCATTATGCAAATCAACAACTATTTTCTATTACATGCCTTTCTCATTATAAAAACGTAATGACACACATTTATAAAATCTTTTTATGAAGCAATTGTGTTGGTCAGATAAATGTAACTTATTATCTACAAAGGTTCAAAGTTTAACTATATTTGTCATTGATATTAGATGTGTGAGCTGCAGCTTTGTATTTCATGTTTTTATTATTATTTCTCATTAATACTGCATAAAAATGTATGCTTAAGATGTAATCATTCGATTGTATTTTGTAAAATGATTGATATGCAAACATTATTCAAATGATAAAATGCTGAGTATATATTTAAATTCATTACAAAAGAAGCATGATCATGCATTTCGCTGTTTTAATAATGTATACAGCTATTTCGGATGACATGAAACACAATAGTTTGATATCATATATTCACTGGCGTCACAAATGATTGTAATTATTCATAAGTTGTCCATTAAAATCTCCTCCCTATTCGCCATTCATTACCAACATCAGAACTGACTGTACTAAACATATTCAAATAACTGAATAATTGGATATCTTAAATTGACGAAAGCCTTTACATTACCATAAACAATTATAAACACTTGTAATTATTTGCCCCCGCAATGATTTCGAACGCGTAACGTCATTATACTCAGATAACAATTTAATATATAATATTCCGTAAGTTAACGGTCTGGATATACGTGCAATACTTATAACTATTATTATTATATTATAGTCAGCAATATAACATATTGTTCTTAATAAAATTATTTATATTTTTTTAAATATATTTTGAATAAAAAATAGGTATTCATACTTCAATTGTTTATTGTATTTGTATTGTACGCTGTTTCATTAGTTTGACGGGAAGTTAAATGATTTAATTATTGATATACCTGCATAATATATATAATTATCAGTAAAACATGATACATGTCCACAATGTAAGTGATCAATTTAGGTAAACAATTACAAGGTACCTAATAGTAATGTTTATGATATTTAATTTGAGTTATAGCCAGTGTAGAATCGGAACTAAAATTCATTTATGATATTGTATTTGTTTGATTACATTGCACGATTGAACGATACAAATATAGAACACACCATACAGTGCGTGTGTAATTATTTCAAGGTAAGCAAATATGAACAGGTACAGAAATAAAATGCAAGGTTATTCCCCTCTTACTGGTTACATATTTGCTTCTATACGTTATATAACTTTAAAAGAGTTTGCATTTCTATTGATAGGGTCTTTGTTGTGTAATTTGGAACTCAATATACATCGGTATTTTCGCTTATTTACATTCGGTGCATATAAAACTGTATTAAATCAACGGGGTTATGTATTGTCATTTAAATTTGAACGCATATTTACAACTGTAATCATATTTATTTCCTGCTTAGTGTTTTCTTTTTGTCAATATTGCTTTATATCTATTATTTACTTGTCATATTGCCTCAAATAAAAGACCATCATATGGAAAGAGGAGTTTCAAAGTGATTTATCCTGTGCTTTCTATGTCCTAAACTATAACAAAAGTATAACTACCTTTGTTCGTTGAAATAAATATAGCTGCTTTTATATTTCACTTCCTTATTAATTATAGCGACAATATGGTATCCTGGTTATCTAAATATAGCCGACAACAATAACACAATTACAGGCGTGATTAAATGCATTTGTTTAATTAGTAATTGATCAGTTTGTAAATAAGGAATTTAGGCAGGATAATATGCATTGTTAATAATTTAATAAAAATAGTCTTTTTTCGTGAAATGCATGAATATAAAGTCATGCTGCTTTCTTAAGATGATGTCTTGCTCGATATGTTGGATATTTGTAAACAGACACGGTATAAATAAATGTCAGGCATACCTGTAATTGTAGGACAGGCCAATGTCGGTGTATGCAAATATGCATAAGATGTGTGATTGTTATTTGAGGTGCTCGTTGCGGTTCAGATTGCCAGGTGCCCGTCGTCTCTTCATCACCCTCAGTTGCTTTGGTTCGCGTTCTCACCCGGCTGTGGTTCGCCACCTTCAGTCGGCTGTTGTTCGCGAACTCTCAGTTGACTGTGGACTGGTGCGGTTGCGGCTGGCATACCAGATTCTGAGCGGTGCGGGTAGGCGCTCCGACAACTTCACATATCGCGGGATTGGCGTGTAACACCCGTTACATAAGTGTACACTGAAGAATGACCTTCGTGTTCGTGTCCCCACCCCACCCCAAAATATGATTTGGAGTGACATATTGTGTATGTGTTGTTGTTCAGCAACCTAAGGTAATCTTTATTAAATAAATTTGGATACCGCTCTTATTGAATTGACTTTATCTTGTTTTGCCCTTTTACAGTATAAACTTTTTATCTACTGTATCTTACGTTCCGTATAAAGTGCATACTGGGTACTATTAATATTGATGCAACAAATATGCTTTATATGTTACAAATACTCATCTCTTCCACTCCCTGCGTTGTATGGAAAATGAACAGTATATATTGTCATTGCTATTTCTGATGCAGCACCTGCTGCTGCTGTTGCTTCAGTGCTGCTGCTTAAATAACTTATCAGGTTAACCGTGTGAATTTTGTGTGCAAACTTATATAAAAACTTTAACCAAAACGAAGGCTTGCTCAATCTCGCAAGATATTTATCTCTGTCCGCTTATACTGAAGTGTAATTGACATTTTAATAAAAACGATGGTTATAATTACATGTAAGGTATTGTTACGTTGATTTCAGATTTTAACAAGCTAGTGAGCACACACTATGCGACAATGTGTTTGGTTGATTAACAACGAAGTATTGTAACTATCGGTATGCGTTTTTTCTTCACAACACACATCGGTTTAATAAAACAGCTGACATAGGCACAGACCGTTTTCTAGACCATCAAAGGTAAATCATTTTCTATCGATTCCCTCAACTGTTAAGCGACCAGCTTACAGGCACCTTGATGTAATTGGATTGACAACGAGTCAGTTCTTTATTCGCACTCTCCGTACCAATTTGAAGACCGTATTTAACTATTCTGCTCCACATGAATAAGGTTATAAGCTAGAATAATATTTGATTTTATAGAATGTACAGCAGGTGATTTCCATGAACTTACTACAACTGCACTTACAAAATATATTGGGCAATTTTATACTGCAACTTCTTAATCATAAACGTTTTTAATATATAGCAATGCTACATTAACAAGGCTTGTCACCATAGGATGACATATGCCCCCTTTTTTTTGCACATTTTTCTAAACCTTAACGCAAAGTGTTTTTCCACATTTTTCGAAGCCTTAACGCAAAGTATGACGGAATTTCAGACGGACAGACAGACGGACATACAGACGGACAGACAGACGGACAGTGCGATCACTATATGCCCACCTTCGGGGGCATAAAAACCACCACAATGCATATACAAAAGAATCAAACTGATAATCATCCAAACCTTTAATTTATTCCAATATAAGACGATGCAGTATTTTCAATTTGCACATAAATCCTGTAATTTTGAAGTGCAAAATATGCCTGTAACAAGACCGATTTGTAATAGGAAATAAGGAAAATACGCAAAACTATAAATTATTATCAAAAAAGTAGGCAAACCATATTCCAAATATAATTAAGTTGTCGGACTTAATCGTTTGCTATTGCCGCGTCTTCACCATCGTCATTAGGCGCCGTGTCGTGCATCCTGTCGTATCAAGCATAGCTTAAAGTGTCTTCGTTGGTAAATGAATTCATCTGTCAGACCTCATCCCGCCCGCGTACACCAGGCGTACATGTTATTGCGACTGGCTGTGCATTGGTGTGGTTGCGATTAAAATACCGGATTCTAGGCTTTTCGATGCAGATTTCGCGAGATTTTCGTTGAACGCTCGTTCCAGAAGTGTAAACTAATAGAGGGTCTTCGTTTGTTATTGTGGTCTCCGAAAAACCTAGTGACAAAAACAATGTTTGGGTTTTTGCTCAACAAGTGACGAACATCTTTATTTGATTCCTCTCCCAATTCATTGATTGTTTCGGATGCAATGGTCATAACGCAGAAGTTGAACGACGATGGGATTTATGTTGAGAACATAAGGGTCACTATTGAATTATTCAGGAAAGCGTACTGTATGCTTCAAAAAGCATCATTAGAGCACATTATTGGATTTCGAATTGAAACATCGAATATATTGATTAAGACAGAATTCATAAACATAATATGTGACTGTTTATTGAAGATGCACATTCGTGGTTGGGNTAAAAGAAAATCAAATATCATTATTCCTTTATAACAAAAAAACAGCAACCACTTGTTTCTATCATACGATCTTTTAAAATTACATATTCAATGCAACATATTAATAAGTACGCGTACAAATTATAATTACTTAAAGCAAAATGCTGTTTAAGGAATATCATTATTCCTTTATATTAGGCAAGTTGGTATTTGCCATGTTGTTAACAGCCTTTGAATTTATGCATGAGGTGTGCCCTACCCAATTATTGATGCATGTGACAAATCAAGAAGGACATATTGTCCCTGGACATATGTAATATACATTTCATTCAACAAAAGGCAAAATCAGTTCACTTGTTCCTTATTTCAACTGAGGTAAATTATAAGTCCAAATATTAAGGATGACCAAACCTATTTGTTTAAAACAAATATGTATGCCGAGAAAGATTATGAAACGTATTCAGTCTAATGCCTATCAAAGAAATGTATAGATAATAGTACTGATACACAAAATGGCAGTTAAATTGTTTATTTAAAGACATTGAAACAAAAAAACGGAGTTAAAACATTGCCATGACATCAACATATATCAATATACTTCAGAACGACTTATGTTTTAACTGTAAAGGTATTTTAACGGATTTTAAATTAAATTGTCGCCAATAATATTGCACATGTCCGTTTCGGTTTTTCAATATTTAAAAACCTCACCTTCACGACACCTAGACAAGAAAACGTTCATTAGTGAAAACTTCTTGTTTCAGACACGTCTTCGAAAAATAACGATTTGTTTATATCATAGGAGTGAAGTTCAGTCACTTTGCAGCATCGAAATTGTACATTTCAGTAATCTAAAATGATATCAATATATATCAATATACTTTAGGACGACTAATGTTAAGTTTCAGTTTTTAATATTTCAAAACATCAACTTCAAGATATATAGAAAAGATCACTTTCGTTAGTAAAAACTTCTTGTTTCAGACACCTCTCCGAACTGCATCGATTCGTTTATATCATAAAGTGTTATATTTAATTCGCTTTTCAATCTGCGGTAAAGTGGAATGCCATGCTTACATGCTTATGAATTATGACATATAACTGGTATATTAATTAACATTATTAAATTGTTCAATTATATCATTTTAATACATATATTAATACGGGGAACAATCGATTTGAGATTATTAATTATTAATTATTAATGCAATTTATTAAATATTCCTGCACATAACTTTCGGAATAATAGCAAAGCATATAATAGCACTTAATATCACTTTAAAAGCTTTCCATAATATAAAACACATGTTGATGCTATCCCCATAGTCTCGCCGATGTTGTCGACAATGATTGACATTATCCATTATCTGAATCCTGTGAGAGATAAGTCTGTCGTCTTAACTTTGACTAAATATATTAATAAAAATATGTTGGGAATATTAAAAAAAATCAATCAAATTACTTTTAGATAACTTAGATATATATTTTGTGTGTTCTTAAATCTTTAACTCATAAATGTACACGTAATGGCATCAAATAAAATATGATTTAAAAGAATATTTCAATGATTGAAAAGCGAGCGCGATCACAAGTCTGCTAGTGAACAATCGCATTTAACAAACATTCGTTCATAAAATGTAGGTGTTTGCTTGGAAGATGGTTCTCGCAAAACTCGAATGTAAAGTTCAAATTTGAAACAATGCTTTTTCAACTCATGAACGGTGTTAACTTATTTACAATTTAGGGATAAATGTGTTCGTTTTTTTTAAGCACGAAATGATTATGCTTTCCGTGATAAAACTGTATAAACCTACACGTTCGTTGTCATATCTTGGTAATCTGATGTATAATTATACGGAAGGTGTATGCTCATGTCGATCTGATAAATATAATTTTAATGAATATGATATATGATGATGGTTTAACATAAAACTTTCGATCAATCTAAAACAATATACGAACACCGGAGGGAGTTTTGAGTGAAGACTGTCTATATGTTCATCGCAGAGATTACTATGTTAAACATTTGAATGCAACCTCACACGAATCCGTTCCTTATATATCAGGTGAAATGAAGGCAGACAAGATAACAAGGACAACACCAAATGNATGTAGCTAAGATTAGACATACACAACCAAGGTGCTTTGCAATGTTGCCTTTTACAGTCATTATTGCAACTTCATACTGCATAGTTCGACGATTGTCTGAATATAAAGCTATATGATGCTTTGTCTCTAAAGCTTTTGTTTTTATTAAAAGACGAGTTTTAATTTTATTTAATCGAGCTTCAGAATGCTACAAGTCTTGTGCTCTGGTTTGTTTCCAACCACTGTGTAGTTAAATGGAAATTAGATTAAAATGTATTCTCTTTTATTTCTATCCAATTTGAATAATTGAAAGTTAACTAATGAAGGATAATTAATTTAAATAGACTAGAAGAACAAAAATAATAAAAAGGGTTATTTTGTACCCGTACACTGCTCGAATAGTACCCGTACACTGCTCGAATAGTCAATGTTTTATGAAGTTTGTAAAAACAATTAAACCAAGAGTTTACAAAAACTGGCTTGTATACTTATAAACGAAGTATCAATATTTATTTAACAAAAAAGAATCTGATATTTGATGAATACGCATTGACTGTTTGCAGGCATGAACATAAAAATCGGTGTACGCCGAATTGATTTATAGATCTTAATAAAAAGATTGAACGAATAATACTATTAATTTATAAAACAAACTATTCAAACATACATTTTGTGTTCACTTGTCTTGTTTGCAGCCAGGTGAATCGGCAACACTAGATTTGCTTTTGTGTGTTGCACACAATGTTTCGATGAGGTCAGATAGTGTTGCTCGCCTTCGTAGCCTCAATTTCGCTGACGTTATAAAGCCGTACCTGAACTCCTGGAATAAAGAATTTAGCCTCTCCGCGTTAGCAACACTAGCCGGTTGGTGGATTAGTCATGATTCATATACTGTATTATGATAACAAAAAAAAAACATCCAATGGGCATTGTTCATTTCTGTCACGTGACCGTCCAATATATATCCCCTTATATGAATCCAAAAAGACTTGTATTTTTCCGTATTGAATTTGTAAAGTAAAGTACAAGTGCACTAAGTAGCTGTTTATAACAATAAAACATAATAAAAAGGTAGGAAAAGGTGTCATTTTATCATTAAACTGTTACCTATCTGGCAACTAGAATCCAATGGTTCTGTAAGCAAGCTACAATACAAATCCAATATGCTAATTCATATCCTTTTGTTCTATCCATCAATCTTCATTGTCTATTTAAACCACCCTATTTTGTATCGCATGCTTAACTTTCTGATCAGAAAAACGCGTTGCGATTACGACATCAAATGTCTGGTCAACACGATTTCTTGTATTCCTTTTTTAATTGTCCAATTACGCCTCCATCAAACAACACAAACCTGCATTTTGTTTTAATTCGTAGATATCGTGATTGATATTTTACTGAAAAATAAAATGCAACTACTTTTATAATCATTGTCCCATTACAATCTAGAAAGTGCAGCTTAAACTGGTATGTTTGGATACTTAAAAAAAACTTCTTGTCACGCGTCCTACGTCATAAATTGCTTTATCAGTTAAATAATAGTATAGTTAGTTAATAACGGAATCTGGATTTTTAAGAATTCTTATTTTTTGTGAAGAATGATAAATTTAAATAGAAATGTGGGCTCCTCCGATATGGTATGCTATCTATGTACTCGTCTATATATAAAACAGTATTGTACACAGTGTAATCAAATAAAATAATATTATGTGGAATGTATTTTCATCCAATGTCATTTATAAACAACGTTCTTTAGACGTTATCTTAAGGGTTATAGCACTGTGCATAATGTGCCAACTTTTCAGCGATTGTCAACGAGGCTGAATGTGATATCATCAATGCAGCCGCTAAAAGGGTCAAACGCCTTTTGGGTGTGTTGAAAAAAGGTCTGAATACAAACCATCGACGCAAGATTGGGTGGTCGCGCAAAGAATGTGCATACAATGTGTACACTTAACGCCTTGTTTTGTCTTTTTATATTACAAAAACAAAAAACAACATCAATATTATTCATTATTCTTGCTTAGATGTTTATAAAGCGTATTGACGAATGTAAAATAATGAGTGTTGTACCAAAACATATCCAATGCACACAACCTTGTTGTTTTGACAGCTGCAAGACTGCTTGCACAGAATGACGCGAACAAGAAATTGCTTGTTCAGCTCGGTGCTCTTACATTGTTGGTGAAAATGGGACGAACAGGAAACGAGGATGAACAGTATGGTAATATGTCTTTTCCTGCTCTATAACGCGTTGTTTATTTAGTTTGAAATATTTGTCATTTAATTCTGCTGGTTCAATATATACAAACAGAATCACCGTGTTTAGTTACTCATTATGTACGTATTACTTTCTTGTAGACGGGCATAAAAATGCACGTTAAACGGAAAAAGAAGGGGAAACGCATGTCATTTGAATTCCCACTTGGCGTCTTGACGTAGGAGGCTTATAGTCATTGTCATGCATGTTTATCATTCCATCCTCATTTCAATCATCATTTGAGGTGAACTTGATTGCAAACATTGTAGTGTTAAACAAACATCGTTCACTACAACCTTGATCTTATTTCGAATTATAATACAAGTAGTTCAAACGAGCAATTGTAAATATATCAAGTTGTCTTCTGTTTTTTTTGCACAATGCTTACTACAACGCATGGATTCAAACATGTACCTAGCTGGTGCTATGCCAGTTCAAAATCTAAAAATATCACCAAACATTTATTTTGAAAATAAGGTGGCCTAATTTCAAACGATAGTGCATGTTGGTTAATCACATTTAGCTGGTTTGTCTCCCAAAATAACTGGACGAATAAAACAATTTGAATACGTGATATTTACCTAATTACCTGACACCCACTTATCGCATTGCCTTTAACTTTTTTTTAATTTGTATTATCGGAGAATTCATTAGCACATGTCAAGCCCCAACCTGATACATGTCTATTTATGAACCATATGTCTTGTTTAAAACAAATACTCATGTGTTTTTTTTTTTTTTTCTTACAATGATGTATTTGTTTTATTTTGCAGAGAGTGTACAAGCCGTATGGGCACTCTGTTTTGACAAGAGCAATCAAGAGATGGTCGCTAAGGATGAAAGTCTTGGGGTGGTGGAATTGTTGTTTGACCTGAAAACGTCTTCCAATGCACGTATAAGACAGGCATGCAACGGTGCCCTTTGTACGCTCAGAGATACATTGGCATCGTCTGAATTGCAGAAGTATAGTATATTCGGTATTGATTTTGTTCTGAGAACAAAACGCAAATTTTCCTTATTATGCGTTGTTTATCTGAAGCGTTCATGGATATTGTAAGTATACAGATATGTGTGTGTGGCGTAAATACCTACGATTAATACATACATCTTTATTGATATATGTTAACTTTGTTTATCCTTGTTCATCCTTGGATATCGGTCAATACATCTGAAATCTAAGCGTAGTTATTGACAGGTTATACGCTCGAGTGAATTAATTTCCATTTATCTAAACGACCAACAGTGTTTGAAAGCTTATATAAACGATGATGGAAGATTAATAATAACGGAAAGCGTTATCTCACTAATATTTTTGCATTTGCAATAATAATAGCATTGTTATGCTCGACTCAACTTTCAACACGAACGCCCGAGTAGGCCTCTCTTGTTTTTAGCCGCGATGTCATTTATTGAAACAAATTCACTTTTTGGTGTTGTAGCGGTAAAACTGGACGCGGACATTTCTAAAAAAGCAGAGGGAAAGAAAGGAACAGATACTGAAGGTGGTTCTAGATTTTAAATACTGTTGTTTTAAGTGTAGAAAATGTGTACCGATATTACATCACTTTCAAAACGATTAATAAATAAATTAATCAAGTGTTAACGTCCAATCTTTGTTGTTTTGTTGTAGCAGGAACAAACGATGACCGAGGCCACATAATAATTTCGTACCAGTGGGATAATCAAAAAATACTGAAAGTCATCAGAAACACACCAAGAAAATAAGTTTAAGGTATGACTGTTTATAAATTATTTCAGTTTAAAAAGGTTGCTTTAGTTTAAATCGTGTTGGTATAATATTTACGTAGTATAATACTTTTCATAATGTATACTGCTTTGCAGACACTCTTTTTCCCCCTTTAAATCTTGGTTTATTGGTTAATGTATATATTGCGTTAATATCTTTATTTGGTCTGCAATTTATCAGGTTTGGATGGACATTGACGAGATGAGTGGGTCCACTCTTCAAGCCATGGCAAGCGCAGTGGAGAATGCACAACTAGTACTGATGTGCATGTCACAGAAATACAAGAACAGTCCCAACTGTAGAGCAAGTTTGTGTTTAATAATACAAAACTGGAAAAAAAAAACGTAAAAGTATCATCATCAGCAGCACTAGAAGCAGCATCAATAGCCACAGCAGCATAATCATCATTTTAACCAATTAAATGTCATGTAATAAGACTTAAAAAGGGTTATGGACGTTTATGCTAGGATAAAAAGTCGATTCATCTTTGAAAATATCATATTTATTTTAGAGGGCGAGTATGCCTTTAAAAAGAACAAGGAGATACTACCGTTGAAGATGGAGAGAGTTTATGACCCCGATGGATGGCTAGGCATCATATGCGGCACAAAGATGTTTTATGATTTCAGCGGAAAATATAAATTTGATGACAAGTTGAACGCTCTGTTACGAGAATTGGCGAAGAACTGGAATAAAAAAGGTCCACAGTCAGAATTAAGCATACAGTCAAAATTTGAGAAAAGGGTATTTTTATTATATTTATTTAAATCTTCATCGCGTGATATCGATACTGTTTCTATTGTTTGACATAAATGTTCAGTACTTTCTTAAAAAAACGGTGTATTTATTAAAGAATATGATATAATTGAGTGACTATGTGTAACAAGTTTATCATTCCGGGTGTAAGATTTTATGCCAGGGCGGTGAGACCACAAGGATTTAAAATCGTCATGACGTAAGTCTGTTAATGGAAAGCGGTTTTGTTAATATCTCTACTATTATATTTATATTAAAAAAAACAATATGATTTGAGTAGATCTCTCAATTATAAATTTAATGAGATACATTTATCTTATTCAGATTCATCCACAAGCCGTTGTAGCATTTGACCACGTAGACTCTGCCTCCACGCCGAGTTCCTCTAGCAGAATATTAGTTTCCTTGGAAACCATTGACTCTGTGAGGAAATGGACAGATTCTGCGCTTAAAACATGGATCGATAAGAATGGTTTAAAAAGGTATATAATGCTTTTTTTCAACAAAATACAGGGAAAATATATTCAAATTGATTAAAAGTATTAATTTGTTTTGTGTTTGTTTTCTTGAAAATACAAACAGTGCTTATGTCGTTTTCAGTGTACTTCCATCCAATATCAACACAGATGACATAGCACTGCTTCTTCAAATGAGGATGGAGTCGCCAGAATTCTTCTACAGATGTACCCAAGATATGTTAAAAATTCGTAATCTGTCATCGCTGTCGAAACTAGTGTGGGCTTTGAAGTCGATTGCCTGAGACTGACACATATATTGCTAAGCAGTTAAGTGTACGTAAGGCAAATCTTCTTACCATATGTGAACATGATTGGTGTATGAGAAGAGATTGGAGTATTAGAAATTGGCCCTTCGTTTCATTTTTGTATTTCTTTGATATAGACATATATTATATTTGAACACTGTTACTGGTAGATGTCATTAGCCAAAGTTGATATGCTTCAACTTCTGACAACCACGGCAATGTGTGGGATTTAAACAAATATATGCAGGTTTAATATAACTAATTTACAACATGTAATAGAAATTACACTGAAGTGTAAAAAGAACGTAGTACACGATGAGATGTGTTTACATACATTTCGGATATTTTTTCTTGTATTTTCTTATTTTATTTATTTGTTTTATTTTTTCATTTTTTCAAATTACTAAAATGCACCTATTTATTTAATTTTAATGTCATACATGTATTGTATTTGATTAAGTTTGAACGAGTTGTACATTTAAATAGTCGATATAAGAATAGTGCAGCAAAACAACGATCAAGCATTTATTTCATGCATCTTCATATTTTAATGTTTAAGCTTTTACTTTCTTTTTGTTATTCGTTATGTTCTCTTACTTATCAGCTTAGTAGGATATTAGGAGTAGAAGTATAAAGGCATTTGGTGGCTATAAAAGGAATATATAGAGGATATGTGTTGTGGTCAGTGTATGATGTAATTTTATTTAATTAGTGGTTATAGACAAAATCCCTCATGGTATAGTTACGAGCAAAATTGTACGTTTTCTATGACCACAATATTGCGATTCTTATATTGTATCACTAGTGAAACATATAAAATAGTATATTGTATCTGAAATACATTTTATTTCACCAAACGCTATATTCCAATGAAAGGCATATACTAACGGGGAATATTTGTATTTTGCTAAGTAAAACATAAATCACAATTTTATGAAGGAGATATTATAGTCTGATTGGTAGATATATAAACAATGTTTGGGAAGGCTTAATTATAAGAAAAACACATCGTATTTATAAGCAAAATAATATTGCCATTAGAAAATCTAGCAATTAAACGGACGTGTTCACAGATTTTGGCATGTTTTGAAGTTTGTCATTAAATGCTTTAAATTGATAAATGTAAACATCGGATTTAAAATCTCCAGTATAAAACAAGAATAAAAGTAAAGAAAGAAAACAAAGTAATTCACACCGGGGCTCTAACCACTGACACTTCCTTGGAGTAAAGATCTAGCGCTTAAACCACTCGGCAATCCGTGCCGATATAGTAAGAATTGTATTTTATACTTTATATAGGCAATTCTCATAATGTCACAAAATATAACGATAAAAACAGAACTTTCAAAATTAATCAATCGTTTCGCGTTTGAAATGCTTTATAATTTTCGGATTTTTTGAATCGTTAAAATATGCATTAAATAGATATTTAGAGCATGGTACATATGTATATGTTCAGTNATATCGTATGACTCAATGCATGATTTCAAATATGAAACAATTAAACAAGTTGAATCTTCGATCTAAAGTTTGATATTTATGTTAAAACAACAATACGATCTTATTTCATTTTATTTGCTGTGTGTTTTTGAGCTGTATATTTGTTTTTATTTTACAAAATTCTAAAAATGAAGGTAATTGATTCAAACTCATGAGTTCCCAATTATTTATATACGTATTCAATTAAATGTACAATTTACATGAATCATTTGCGAAACAAACATAACTAAAGGTCAGCTTGAAAGTTGATATGTGTACAACATTGCTATTCCATAACTAATTTATTATAAATACTTCACAAGTTCGATTTACAAATCACGAAAGAAATATCAATTCAACTTTCCGCTTGGAATTTAAATTTGAATTTAAAGAATATAAAACGTATGATATAGTTGGAACACATGTATGACCTTCAGTTTGTCAGTAGTTCTTGATAAAAAGCAATACGTATATTAAAATGTTTTTTTTATAATACACGCAATAACCTTTGATAGATTGAAGTACACTGTATTTTTCTCAAATCGGTTATTATAGTTTACAAGTATGTAAGTCGTTTTGATAGCAGTTGGCATAATAATATACACAATTTAAGAGAGAAAACAATCTCATGTTAAAACTTTGGAGTATAAGTAAAAGAAAAGTAAACTTGAGAAAAACAATCTATTTAGAAAAATGTATATGTATATCTCAGACAGTATCACTATTCTCATCATTTGCTTTTTGCAGTGATATATAAGGCTGACGCGTTTATGTTGCAATAAATAATAACAAACACAGCTCTTTTACATGCCGAATCACTTTCGTTCCAGTAATAAGAAAAACATGTAAAAAAAATCGCCCCTGTCAAACTGTTCAAATATTCAGCTGTATATTGGAAAATATTTTGTCTCAATCAAGCGTATATAGACTCGACACTTTTAAATGCAGTATTGGTTTTTATGGTGTATGGAACATCTCAAATGCTAACATACTTATGTATTGTCGAAAATAATTCGATATCAGTCCATCGGAATAATCTTTGCTATTATTTCATTTTTTTAAGTATTAATTATCATGAAAAGTGTTAAATTGCCGAATAATATAATAATATATTAAACTTTGTCGACAAGATATTGATTGTCTTTGACAAAGTAAATGTTATCAAATCTGTTACTTAAACGAATACTATCAAGGATTATACTAATATAATAAATATGTTATTTATTTGATTAAAGGTAAACACATCAAAGCTCAAGGTCACAAGGACATTTGCTTCTTCGTTAAAATCGTAAGAACACGTTGACATACGATCATGCAAATTGGTAGAATAATTAATTGGGGAAAAATCAAGACGCCTATTTAGCATGAGGTGATCGAGTCAAATATCGAGGTCATATTCTTGAATCATGAAATTTGTTTCCGCATAACACCAAGAGAACGCTTTGACATATGATTATCATATGATTATCTTAACTTTTCTGGCTGCTGGAGGATAGAAGGATGCCTATTGACATCGAGATTAAAAGGTCAAAGATCAAGGTTAAAGTTGCTTGAATATTGCTTACACACAATATATAGAGAATTCTTAGGATCAGATAAATTAATGTGCTGATTTGTTTCGACGAAGGTAGACGAGTTATGATTTTCCAATTAAGAGATATATGCTGCAGGTTGCTTATATATTTAACAAACACTTCAAAAAACTTCATTTGTCTATAGTGTAGTTTTGATAAATCAACAGGCGGTAATTTAACACAACTATTATGATCATGCATATGAAAAATACAACATATCTTACTTAAGAAGCAATCTTAGAACTATACTACGTAATTAACCCATTTATGCCTAGCGTCTAGAAAAAGGCCTTGGCAAACAGCGAAGACCCAGATGAGACGCCGCATCATGCGGCGTCTCATCAGGGTCTGCGCTGTTTGCTTAAAGGAATTTCTGTAAGAATTATTCTAAATATAGAAATAAATATACTAGACATCCCTAATGTTGGAAATAACTTGATCCAATTTAGAAGGATGGGAGAGTCCACTAGGCATAAATGGGTTAAGTTATGCACCATGATATAACATTTGAATATCCTAATGTTCGTTTACTCACTTACTAATGAAGCGGCTTCGTATACATCACTTTATTTTGTCTTCCAGTCTGTATGTCCCGAATACTGTGTTCTCATTTATGTGCATGCATATGTTAATCTATTGAGAGACGTTCTGTGCGCATAAACAAGATACACCATTTAAAGAACGCTCTCAAGTTCGTATCTCCAAGGTCAAAGAGTCACAAGTTGTTCAAAACTATATGCTGTTTGGCAGATCCTTTCGGTTAATCATTTCAGATGTACTTCGAAATACCTTCGCAGAAATATGTTCCATAACATCCACCTTTTAATGGTTTATTGTTTTGCTCTTTTAGTGATTCTATTTTTACGTCAGAAAACGTTTTTATTATTAATGTTATGTCTGCTTAATTGGTGTAACATGAGAAATAAACTTATAAACCTGACCATGTCATTTGCAATTTGTTCAACATTGTATGTATTTACTGTTAAGTATGGTGGGTATGTTATATGCATTATTCATTTGTTTACATTTGTTAATATTTGTAACTGTCTGTAAAAATACAATGTTTTAAGCAATGAACATAATTAATGAAATTTACGTTACAAAAATGTAAACAAAGGACATCTACCATATTAGTGTATACATGAAACACTGCGCAAAACACTCGTCATAACAAATGTTAACCTTCTTACCATGGATGTCTTTTGTCAAAGCTCTTTTGTAATCGTGTATTCATAATGAATAATTATAAATTATAAGTCATGATTTATTCATTTGAAGTAAAGTAAATTAAAAAACTCTAAATTATTCATTGAAAACTTCGTTCAAAACAAAAATCGTCACGTGACGTTTCTTGTTTGGAAAGCTCATCCGTCGATTGCCTTATTAAAATGCTACACGATCAGGGTTTTAAACGCTATCATTTATTGACACAAGTAATAAGCACTTACTTAAAATTTCAGTTTCAAGGTCTTCGATTGAAAGATTTTAACGCGATCGGCTATAAAAGGTAGAAATTAGGGTCATATTATTGTAGCGATTATATCAATCAATCATGTTTTTTGTTGAATGACAAAACACAAAATACGATATGGACGAAGTAAACACTGTAAGTGAATTTCTATAACGTCATATTCTATAATATTTATCTTATTTAATGTTGTCATCCAATGAATTAATCTGAGAGCAGTCGTTTCGTTAAACGCAAACAATTTATAAATGAATATTCAATATTAATAATGTGCATTTAACATAGTGCGTTCACTTTGTAAAGATACTTTTATACAATTTGAAATTTAGGTACATGTGATCCATCGCCGATTATGGTGCAAGTATGATTATTTTCAAACTGTGGTAATTAAACGTTTATTATAAAAGGACCTTTCCAACTCACCCTCAAATGAAACACAAACATGTCTAGAATGTCTTATCAGCTAAGGAATACATTCCGAACATCTTTGCCGGGGAAGTATGTATTACGGCAAACTAATCTATTGTTGGAGTGTTTTTAAATGATGTCACTTAAATCTTAACTCTGACACTAAATTTTCCACTTCGACCGGGGCTTGTCGGACCTTCCATTATCCACAATATACAAAGCTAAGATAGAAGTGGTAAGGAGCAGCTTTTCAAACAATCTTAAACTCACCTCTATGTTAATAGTGTCGATGAGATAAAAGAAAAAGAGCCCTTATAAATAAAGGACACACAGAACTGCGGGCGGAGGTTGCATCAATACACTTTGAAAAGGCTTCACTCCAAATAAACATCCAAAGTACCAAGGTAATTAAGGTACTTGTCGATCTCCTCTATTTCTCCACCCTCATTTTTTATGTCTATTGTCAATACATATAGAATTCAGTTCCCCATATTGCTTTATTCTTGAAAGGTAAATGTAAATGGTATAATTCACCAAATTGTTGCACAACTCATTGCGTACATTTTCTTTTATTTAAATTACTTCCGCGACGTCGTGATGAAACGTGTGTAATCGTATTCTATATGGAGAGGGTTTAATTAAGATTACCTTACAATCCTGTGTCGACCTTGTAATTGTATATAATGTAATTGTGTCCTTATAAGTATGTTTTAGCCAAATGTCTCACAATCATACCATGTTTAAAAAAACAAAACAAACTAAAAATGGCGCGGCAGCGACCGACGCGTATCCCAACGCAGCATAAATTGGTGAATAAATGAAGAAGTTATGTTAAACAAAATTTTGAGTGGGCGTGGTCTATGTGGGCGGTGCGCCACAGGTTTGGTAATGGGGTCATGCATAGTTGAGATAGACCGTATTGTCATAAGAGATGTTCTTTATCAATTTGAAGTAAGTCGGTGTAGAAATGAAGAAGTTAATGTAACATAACCTAAACGAGAGTGTTAACAAGGTTTTAATATAACCATATAAAGAAAACTGCCCCGCCCCCCTTAACTTTTGACCCAGAGGTCAGATCAAAATTCCAAATAGTGCACCGTCGCACATATGCTCATAGCTAACATGTGTGTAAGTTTCAAGGTTCTGGTGCTAATACTGTAGGAGGAGATAGTGGCCAGGACGGACGGACAGACGGCAGGGATAACCACGATATCCCCACGCTTCGAAAAGCGTGGGGATAACTATAAATCGTTTTGATAGACCGAGTTTAAAATGAATTTTCCTTTTACTCTTATATGTGACTTACCTTTCACTTTATCGATCGTCTATCGGTAGCTTTCATTTTACTTTCTCCGGTGAGCTTTAAGCGATGTTCAGGGTCAGATCATCGTGTTATATAAGTCATTAGTCGGAGAGTATGTTAACGCACAATTTTGAAGCATGAACAAAATAAAATATGACGCTAAGTAAACCACCTCCGGAAACCCGATATGATGTGAAAAGTTGGACGTGCTTGGAAAAGTTTCCGATAAATTTTGCTGAATTTCGGTAGGGTAAGTTAATCCAGTTATATAATTGTTTAAAGGCATTTTTGAATTAAAATATCTTTTGGTATATGAAAAGGAGGTAGTATCATGTATGTTAGAAAAATCCTGGTTATTAGTATTCACATACTGTCTGGAGTGTTCACAGGCGTGTAATACCGACTGACGTGCACACTGTCTGGCGTGTTCATGGCCTGTCTTGGACTGTCTGGAGTGTTCACAGACTGTCTGGAGTGTTCACATACTTCAAATGTCATACCAAGAACACATCTTTTGCGAGAGCTTCTGTTAACGCAAAAGTTGATTTTAAGCGCCATTAAAAAGTTCGGAGGACTCTAGTTATAATATGAACCATTTTTAACCGCAGTTGCATTACCACGAAATCATGCTTAGCATCACTTTGAGGTTCTTCATTTTGGCAATGTATCTTACGCCTTCAGGAATACTAACTTTTGTACGGAACTTTTCACCCTTTCAATAATGTGCGGTGTAATACGTCAATTTATCCAAATAAAGCATGTTTTCTTTCTCCAAAATGCGCCTAACAGACAAAGAGCTTCAATGTTATCATAAAAACGTTGCACTAAAAAGTAACGACGTGTCTTTATTAAGTCACGAACGTATGCTTTGCGATAACATTCAACAGAGCAGAACATTACGTATGCTAACCTAGATACTGGTGATGCTGAGATGAAACTACAGATAGTTCTTCGTGATAGGTCACGTGTTAAAATTACGATTTTTGGAAGTTTATTTTCATTAACAGTTTAATTGTTTTATACATAACTCTAGGCAAAGGGTAAAGTAAGGAGCTTCTTAAACCCGCTTCGATACCCAAATGCATTGTATTGACCGTTCTTAGTCGTTGAGGTGACACTAGTTGTTTTCTGTTTGTGTGTTTGTTGCCAATTTGTGTGTCGTATCTAGTACAATTGATTGGTGACTGACTGTTTGGCATTTGGTTCTTTAATGAAACTACTGGACAATTTGCTTGAATGCAAACAAAAGTAAACGAAATAGTGCAGGAAAGTAAGCAATAGACGAAATTGTCGCCCGGAAAACACGAGGTGCCGTTAATTCAATATTGCTACACATGACTTCGTAAAAAGATGGAATTGTGCAACGTTCCACGGACAGGGCTATCTGGAAAACGTTCCTTGTCGACATTAACAGGGTAGAAATTTACATATAGCTTGTTTAAATACACAACAAGGATAAATTCTTCATATTCGGAGATGACCATTACAACTTGAACACGGCTGGATCCCCTGATATACTTTTGGTTTAAATGGAGGAGAAGGAATGAATTTTTACTTGCTATTGCTTTAAATTATTTTTTTTTATGTCTGTTTTTGATACCTTGTTAAACACCTAAATCTATTAATACATCCCTTTAAGTTCGCTCAAAGTACACTAATAGCATGTTAATCATAGCATAGTTCGATATCGATTAGCTGTTTAAGTGTAATTTGAAATCAGATCATTCACATGTAATCAATACAGACGTTAAGACATATCGTCAGTACGCACGGAATACAAGTTAAATGCACTATTTTATTTCATTTTTAGAAAATATCACACCTTAACTACAACACATGTTTTAGATTCTAACCCATGATATTTAACAGCATGTTTATCGTTCATTGTGTTCACGCCACTGGTAACAAGCGCGCGGGCGGGTTTAAAGGGAAGTCAAACACATTATTACATTCGTTACTAAAGGTTTTCCAATGTTTCCATAAAATGTATCTCCATGATTAACTATCTGCGTATAACTGGATTTGTTTCTTTAGTAATTATCAACAATTTGGTAAGAAACCACTCTTCGAAGGGTATTAAAAACTATATACTAATCGAATTTAAATCCATAACTATACACTTAAATTTATAAATAGCATTTGCGATGTAATAGAAATTCAATATTCTTCGAGAAGAACCATGCTATATAAAGAGGAAATGCAAGTGTCAGTTGTGAGGTCCGGTGCGTGTTCGAGGTCTACAAACCCGAAGGAAATCAAACACAACAAACAAACCTTATTTCCAAGGGCGACGGGGTAACTTCGGTTATTCCATGCGGATGTGCACTTGCAGGTCTTTTTGATCATATTGGTTTGCAAAACACCAATACAAGTAAGAGGGATATCGCAAAGTGAATGTTGTGTGCCTAAATGACGGGATTAGTAACTATATCAGGACATACAGCACATACAGTACGATTTTCCATGTAAACTTTCTTATTTTATCTCATAACGAGATAGTCGAAAAAAGGTGTGCCCAAATTTAAAAAGTCAAACTAAAGTGAAATAGCATTACAAAGACAAATCCTTTTGTGAGTACTGCAAAACAGAACACCAAACAAAATTCATTGGTTATAACTATGACAAATAACTCACACATTGTTCCCCACGTGTTCCAGTTCAATCCTTGTACAAAATATTAATCAGATACACGTTATATAAATAATACACAGATAGATTAAAGGATGATATTTTTCATAGAAAAACTAAACAAATTCGCATTATAAATATCGAAACAGTCATACAAAAACTTAAATGTGGTTTAGGTGTTGTTTTTTTTTTGTTTTTGGTATTAAATCTACCGCTTCTTCACACATTTTATAATAATCACTGATATTTCGCAAAAAAAAAACTTAACTGACGACCATATATTGATGTATATTAATGAACTGTCTGACTGGGAGACAAATTACAACGAGCTTAATAATGACATAAATCTGTATACAACTATCTCCATGGAAACCACACAGTGAAAGACATCACATTATTCAAACACAGAACATGATTTAGCTATTTTTAAGATTGGAATAGCTTCCTATACGCGGCATTTGAACATTGGGAACACGCTGGTGTAGTCACCGGGTTACGACCAAAGTGTTCTGAGATTACACTTTAAAATTCCTGAAGAATATAAATACGCGTTTATCAATATATTGCGTTCATTTGTTATCAATAGTGAAGAGGCAATGTAAACATATTATTGTTCTATATTCAGTCCAAAGTGATGTTTATTGTACATACTATCTTACTAGATACATACGGTATGTTTACATAATGTTCTTTTAATAAATATCCACGCCCTAACAAAAATATCACAAGCAAACCATTTTATATATTTTTGTCATTTTTAAAAACATTAATGTTGATAAGTATTACTACTCACAGGCTCGTTTACTAAACCTTGAACAACACATTAAAGGGGCGTTAAAAATTCATGTAATTTAGATACAAAAAAAAACATATTACACAATGACTAATGGTTAAAAAAGAAATAGTTAAGTAGTTGTCTGACTTTATTCTACTATCAACCAAAGTGTCTTTTATTCACTAAACCAGGGAAAACAATACGTGTTTTAAAAGCAGGCTTCACAAAATAATGTCAAACAGTATATTCATTATTCATTGACGATTTTTCAAAAACATAATATAACACATTTATATAGTATTAAGGCTTGGCCTCAAGTTCTGCATACATATCGTAAGTTGTTAAATTGCGAACGAAATGAAACACACGTGTAAACAAACATCTCACGCACAATTTAAATCAACATTTCTCAGAAAAATTATGACGTAATGAAAATGATAATTTACCGATGATTTACCGATGACTGTTCTCATGTGTGTCGTGTTCTGAGAAACTGGGCATAAGGCTTGTGTGTAAATTGTCATCCCAGATTAGCGTGTGCAGTCCGCACAGGCTAATCAGTGACGACAATTTCCGCTTTTATGGAATTTTTCGTTTAAATAATGCCTCTTTTTAGCGAAAATCCAGTTTATGCGGAAAGTGTCGTCCCTGATTAGCCTGTACGGACTGCACAGGCTAATCTGGGACGACACTTTACGCACATGCATTATGCCCAGTTTTCTCAGAACACGACACATGTAGTCGCATCCATACAGGCAAACATACTTTTCATACTGCTTCACTCGCCGGAACCGTAGCTCATTGTGAATGACTTATCATCATTGCCATTACAATAGTAATCCCTTTGAGAATGCTTGTGAACAAAAAAAGAGGACAAAGTCAAACAAGACAACAACACATGAAGGGATGTAACTCATAGTTACCTGGTTGGCATCAAGCTGTTTCTTCAGGGATGAGTTGTCTCCCCCAACAGGTCTCTGTGCCTTGAGATCATGCTTCTTCCTCAGTATCCAGGCGAACAGGTCCTCTATGGTGTGCATCAGACGTAATCACTGTTCAGCATTAGTCTCCAGACGACCCCTGTAACAAGGACATTTTTTTAAATTATTATTTCTTTATTCATAATTTGTGCAATTAAGGTACACTATTACATTACTTGGAACTTTAAAAGAGACACAAACTACTTAACCAACCAAAAAGATTGTGATGGTGCTTCAAGCTGTTTAGAAAGCCAAAACAAGAGACCATACGGCGTGAATTTTCTTTGGTAATCTAATTCAATATAAGTTTATCTTATACATATGTTGTGGATTGTCAAATGACTGTTTGTTGCATAAAAGCTGCTTTAAAAAAAATCAGAATGACGTACACTTAGCTTTTCTGAAAATCGATATGAGCCTCGCTCTGTGAAAAGGGGGTTTAATGCATGAGCGTTAAGTGTCGACCGAGATTAGCCTGTGCAGTCCGCAAAGGCTAATCAGGGACGACACTTTCCGCTTTTATGATAGTTTTCGTTTAAAGAAAGTATCTTCTTAGCGAAAAGCCAGTTTAGGCGGAAAGTGTCGTCCCTGATTNTCTCTCTCTCTCTCTCTCTCTCTCTCTCTCTCTCTCTCTCTCTCTCTCTCTCTCTCTCTCTCTCTCTCTCTCTCTCCAACCAATGTGGATATCGCATCGTATTCCCCAAAAAGCGCGTGCTAATTTCACGTTGTCGCATCTTAAATGAAATCGTATGTCTTCGCATCATGTTTTCGCGTTTTCGCGTACTCGCCCTTGTAATACAAAGATCGAAAGTGCGATATCAGAACAGAACAGAACATTTGTTTTGGTTTTGTTATCAATGCCCAACATTTCAAAAATTTAAACATCGAAGGGCCTTGGTAATAGTACTTTGGTACATATTTTTGCCAATCTCCTCTAAAAATGGACATACACGCATGAAATGATATTCATCTTCAATATCTTGTGAATTACAACATAAACAATGACGCTGATCCCTTTCAACTATATTTCTACCATATCTACCCGTATCACGGATATCACGATGCGGTGTAGCGAAAGTGCGAGAACAGTATGCGAAATCGCGATGCGAGATAACGAAACATTGATTCGTTGTTGCGAGATTAACCATCCTTCGTATCGTGTTCTCGAGGCCTCGACGCGAAACAACGAGTGGAGATCACGGAATACCGAAGTTCGTTTTCTTCGTGTCACATACAGTATATTTGAAAAATGAAAAACGGAAAGCAACAGATAAACGAATCAGTGAAAATATTGTTAATCAATTTTTGTCCTATCAACTGGGGTTCTGCTTCATGAAAAGTTTTTCAGTGTCTACTCTGTGAGCATTTAGACGCTTCAAATCAGTACCGCTAAAGTATACTTAACAAAAATCCTGTTACACAATAAAACTCAACCTCCGCGCAGAGATTTGACGAGAACCAGCATAGTTGTATGCGAGATTAAAGAACGACACCTCTGCATGGAGATTGAATCAAACTAGACCATATACATGTACACTCCTCCGATTCCAAGTCCGCATTTGAATAGCATTTTGCATGTCATTGTCCCTATTGTGCGTGAGTATTAAATCGCTCGGAATCGAAGCGGCGAATTGCCATGGTGGAAAAAACAACTTTTCTATAAAAAATATATATTGATGGGTATTATGTAGATTTATCGTCCCATGCCCGCGAAAATGGCCAAACTCAGTTTTTGCGCGGAAACGGATAATGATAGTTTCGCATTGTTGTACTTAATTGAACAGTTTCTCCTTGATGATCATTGCGCGGATGAAGAGGCAGATGCCACCAAATGCTGCAAGGAAGCCCGCCAGCACGTTGCTTCCGATGGACCAGGTCAGGTAGTTCATCTAGGGTCGTGGGAAATAGTCCTCCTGGCGTCTCCGCGAACACAGAGACACAATGAATATGAGGAAAGCTGCAAAAAAACGTTATTTTATGAAGCATGTTGTGGTAAAACTATGAGGCAATCAATTCACGATGTGCTGAAGATAAATGATTAAGCTAGCCAAATATACTTCTTAGGTAGTGCTAATTAGCGCGAGTTTTTGCAAATTAATCAATAAATTGTAAGGTGGGTATATTTCAATGGAAACTTAACAATAAATTTATAAAGTGGTTTCATTGGCTGAAATTGTTTTGGCTTCATTTTGAGGATGATGCTCATTTAATGATCACAGAGGTTTAACTAGGGACTAATTGGTCTTGTCGGCTAAGATACTACTCCAAAGTTCCACGGGTTGTTTTGAGTATACAACGATTTTTTTCCTTCTTTACAAAGTACCGGTTTCGGTATTTTTCCCAATTGGGCAAACAAACGCTGGTATATTACAAAGTACCCAGGTTACGGAAAATACACTTAAAGGCACCCGGCCATACTTTTTAGTAAATTTCTAAGCCGACAATGACTTATCAAGTCTTAACTAGAGGGTTATTAAATGCACAAAGAGGTTTCTATAGATGTTAATGCTTCATGTTTATGTTTCACAGTAAAATAACCATGTTTAAAAATACATACATAAACATGTCATAAGAAGTAAAATTTAATGAAACTGAATATTGTTATAGACAAATAAAATGTTTAATAAAGTGTGTGGAAAGAAAAGGCCACATATTAAAGGTTAAAAGGTCACATATTGTATATATTCTAAACATAAATCTCATGGCATAAAGCAAACAATAAAATAAAGTGTGTTCTTGTGGCAACTGTCTCAAAAACATTTGCTAGGGTCACAGTTTTTTAACTGATGGTGGGTACGGGGAAGGGGGGGGGGCTTAATTTTTTTGGTAACATTTAATACTTAAAACCAGCAAAAAGGAAAACAGCATTAATGATGTGCATCACTACGAGTCGTCCCTGGTCACGCTCTCTGTCCTTGTAGATAGCATCGCGCCACTTGCCCACAACATAGCACACGCACAGGAACAGCGAGGCAAGGAAACACAGGAACTCGAAACACACCAGCGCCTGGCAGGCACGGAACCACGCTGTAATTAAAGATAAACACTTCTTATTAAATGCACTGCGTTTAGTTGCACATCGCTTTTAAAAACTAGAACTCCGCGAGTTGGATATGTCGCCTGATGGTAATGGGTTATTCCCCAAGAAATTGGGCCATTTCAATAAGTCTAAGTTCAAAGTAAGGTCAAAGTCAAAATGAGGTTGAGTGATGCTGGTGTGTGCAGGGTGATGAGAGACAACATCCATGCATGTATCAAAGCTCTGTAGCAAGCGGTATTGATGTCAGACGAAACGGTCAAAATGGGTTAACCAAGATTTTGGTACGGACGGACAGGACAAACGCTATATGCCTCCCGCATCGTATATGCCGGGGTAATTAGGAAAATCTATCATTTTTTTCTTAAAGTAAAGCTCAAGACATAGTTGTAATGAACCTTTTTTGGGTCGCGGTTGCAGATTTCGAAATCTAGACGCGGACCCTAAGTTCAAGGTCAAGGTCACAGGGGTCAAAACTTGTATGCGCATGGAAAGGTGATGTCCAGATACACATGCATACCAAATGTGAAAGCAATATCTGAAGGGACACAGTAGTTATGAGCATTTTTCAAATCGCGGTCGCAGATTTTGAAACCTGAACGCGGACTCTAAGTTCAAGGTCACACGGGTCAAAACTTGTATGCGTATGGAAAGGTCTTGTCTAGTCCATATAATCGGACTCCCAGAGCCTTTGATATTTTTTGCAATGGCGGCTCTGGGAGTCCATATGCACCCCTTCATAAACATGGGTGCAGTTCAGCGCAGCGAATCCGTGCGCTTCAATAAACAGACGTCGTTCGAGACAAATTGAGGAAAATAATGAATAAACTTCATAAGCATGTTAAATTTACAAGAATGGCAACCTACAGACATTATCTTTTGCATGCACCCTAAAAACCACGACGATGTTTCAACACACTAATCTCGTTGACATTATTTATGTTGAAATTTGAAACAGTGTATTCTGTAACGAATATTCAACATCATTATCGACTTTCAGGCTACATCACATAACCCGATGCGCAAAATATTGGTGTACTGCGACCTAACCTATATTGGGTCAGTTTTCCAATATTATAATGTTTTGCGTTTGTCTTCGAATTAATTATTGACATAATCTGTTTTTTATTTAAAATATCAACCTTTAGTTTGACCGCAATATCTATATATTGTGTTCCATTTAAATAGTTCAATATTTTTAAGTTGAGCTGCAAAACGCGAATGCCTAAGCCGAATTTAAAAACGAAAGTCTGCGTGTAAATCGTGGCGGATGGAATAAACAGCGATATTAGTCAATGTGAGCGTAAGCTCCACCCTATGTAGTAGACACGGCTTTCTGAGAGAGAAATGGCAGCTGGATAATCAAAGTATGTACTCGCAGCCGCATCTATGTAATCGGTTCGATACATATAATTATATATAC
>VMBQ01001549.1:50392-84993 GCA_007657795.1 Dreissena rostriformis
ATATATATATAAAATATATATATTGTATAGTAATAACATATTAATATAGTACAGTATGCATGAATTTAGCAGTTCTAACATAAGCATACGCAAAACTGTATCACAACTAGAATATCACGTACAGGATTTTAAATGACACTTGATACACCCATCAATAAAGAGTTTATCAATTTCATATAAACATGATATATATTTTTAATTTTTTTTTAAGTTTATTTTTTATGTTCTAATATACATTTGTATTTCATTTTAACCGAATAATCACGATGTTTAATAAAGTCTGATATGTTTAAAGTTCTGTACTTCTTGTAAGGCTCATAAGGATCAGTGGGAGCGCTAAGTAACTACATATTGTTAGATCTACAAGTTGACATTTGCATATGGTTTATGTTCATATCTTTATTGTGTTATCAATTAATTATATTCCGTTTTGTGTTCGCATACCTTATTGTTTTAAACAACATTTATTTTCAAAAGACATTTAAGTCAACTTTCGTTTTCACTTGTTACCTCTGTATATGCTTTACATTATCAAGTACAGAATACAATATATTCATTACTTGAGATGCGTCGAATGCTAATCGTGTAGTATTCGTTTTCATTAGCTATTGATATCCATCAAGTAAAGCTCCTTTTTCCACTAAGACATCAACTTATAAATGTAATATGGGAATATTGATGCTAGGCTAGTGTTAAAGAAAGATTAATTTGTGCCGCGAGTCTTAGAAAACCTTATCACAAGCGACGAATCAAATTATGTGATGTAAAAACAATAACATGAGACACACATGCAATCAGGTCATATCGAAGAACCCAATGAAGTCAGTTTACCGGACATGTATGATGTGTACCATAGTTGTTTCATCATATAAATACGATGAAACAACTTATAACATAATAATGCGGAATTATGTTGTACTCGTGTCTTAAAGTAACTTTGGTTGCTTACCAACAATTAATACTGTTTTAATTTGTTTAAAATATTGTATCCAAGTATCATTGTCGTTAAATGACTGTTTTGAAAATTAACAGCCCCACCAGTGATGCACACTATATTGTTTCAGTGTAGTGTACTGTATGCGGATATGATACCATTTATATTAATATCAACGTGAACTATTTTTTAAGATATACTTCCATTTTTAGTATATAATAATCGTCATGTCACATACACGGCGTTGAACAGTTTATCAATGTGTTATTAAAATAAATAAAATATTGTACTTAGACATGTCAGACTAATGATCCATTATAAGATAGTCCGTTTTAAGTTATGCCTTCTGTTGCTTTAATAGTGTTGTTATTGCTTGGGTTTTCTATTGCCGTTGCTTCTGTCTTTTAAATATAATCGAAATAATAGATAGCGTTTGTTTATGTTTTTCTTGTGGGTATATCCTCGATACAATTAATTTTTGAACGTGCATATTTACGTTACATAATAACATCACATACACGTGTATACATTTAATATGGCAATCATTTTTTTAACATAACAAATCTTGCACTGCCTTCATGAGAGAAACAATTTGTTGTAAACATACCTTATACGATCTTAAATTTAGTAAATTAATCATTGTTTATTTTTTTTAATGAACATTTTGGAGAATTAAGGAAATATATTATGTAATCAAAATGTTGTTCTTTTTTCACATCATTAATTTTAATTCAAGTTGTATTCAAATGGGTTTCTACGATAATGATGTATATCCTCGGAATTTTTTTATTCAAACACAGCGGCGATTGGTAACAACAAAATACATGAGGCATCCTGACGCCTTGAGATTTTTAACAATAGAAGTAGTGAATAGAAGTAGTGAAGGGGCACTATTTGTACTTTATCACTTACAACATCTCCTAATTCAAAAGTCTGAACAATCCCGAGGCCAATACAATGAGACACCATATTAGAATCTTATAAATTCCCGAGCCAATACTCAAATGAAATTGCACGTTTCTAAAAACGTTCTTATTTTCGGATTCTGCTTTTTAATGAAGTACTTGAACACTATCCAATGGTTGTTTGCACATATTTTTAATTGCATGGATTTAAAATTATTCTAAAATATGTATATCAACGAATTACAGTGATAAATATAAATATAAATATAAAAATACTGATAAATGGAGCGAAACACATCAACTAACCGAATTTGTCCGAGGAAATGTAATTTTAATATGAAACGATTATTTCGTCTCTTCTGTGTTTCTGATATTAATTTAGAATCAATACAGTACCAAACAATATTAAGTTTATACATAACTTTCACACTTTAAATAAGTTGACGAATTTACCAGTTGTAATATGAAACACTCGGGAAAATAATGTTTCGGTAAGAAGCCGATAAATTGTGTAAATTACCCGAATGGTTTGTTAAATTGCAATGTCTAAGTGAAATGAGATTCTTAGTGTAAGCTTTAGAATCATAAAATAGGAATGCGGAATATAAATTGCGAAACAAATTTGTCGTTGACAATTTTAGATTAATTAGTCTTTTTTATGGATGTAATAAAGATGACGTACACAGATATGATCCTTAATATGTCATTGAAATACCAATTAATTTGATGCAAATAAAACGATTGTATGGTTCCGTCTTTTAACGATCATAAAACACTACAATTAACACAGTGATTGATTGCAAGTGACCTACATGTGTATTGACGTGAGTGATTGCTTGTGGACTATATTAAATTTAACCATTTCCATTATTTTACAAGATTATTCCGGTACATGATGACACCAGATAAGAGAAAAACGCACATAACAAAAACAAGTACTGTCAGTGTTAGTGTCGATTGTCGCAAAAGTATTGTCCTTACACAAACGGGTGCTCTTGAACTTCGAAGTTGGAGAAAACAAATTATTTATTGAAACAAAATCTCAACATCCTCTCATTATGTATATTTATTTTCATAACAATCAATATTACACTGCAAGTTATGTTTTGCACAAGAAAATTAAACACGGGCCAAAACTCCATAAATGCATATATCAAAGAAAGAGTTGTCGTTTCTGTACTCCTCAATTTCTTTCAACGTCTGCTATCATTATATAAAGTTTCATTTGAATCCTTTTATTTTCTGGAGTTATGATTCGTACAATCGAAAACCACTGTGTATCTGGACTTTCAAAAATAAATAAACCAATCAATGTTACTTCAAAACGCCTGAAGAGAGAGTTAAAGATCTTGCACTCCGCACTCTATTACGTTTAATCTTAATATATTTAATGCCACTAGTTTAACAAAGTGCACACACAGATTAAAAAACGGTAAAAACTGTGTAAATATTGAAGAAAAACGTTAACTGTGCACTTTTTTCTCAACGAGGTTAATCAATGTATCAAGTGTCATTTAAATCCATTTTATGCTGTTCGAGTTACCGGTATGTTTTTCACAAGAAAGGCACAGTGTGTAATTATTTTCTTCACACAAGATTAACACAAAACAATAAAAGAGGTACATACGAACATGATTATAAAACAAATAAGGAATCGGTGTACCTTGTAAATTCTCTTGTTATATATAGTTGTGCTAATCTGTAATGGTGTAATCGTGAATGTCCACAAAAAATAAGCAAAAACTTAAAACCAACTTTTAGTTCTCATGAAGTATAAAACATGTTATTAAGGAAACGATAGTCATTTCTAAATATAATCGTATATTCGTCTATCTTTTGTTCCTGCACGTGCGTATCCATTATGGCCATTAGCTCACTTGTTTTTCCATCAAAGTTCATCGAAGTCAAGTCATGCAATCTCATCTGAATGTTAAGAGTTTCATCAGTCCATCATATTAGGATACATCTTGGTAATTATTGGTAATCTTGGATTAAATAGAAGCAATCACATGTATATAATGAAAGCCATGTTTGCGAGTCTGTAAAATAATAACTACCATAAAAAATTGATAACGAAATAATGAAGAGTGTTTACTATTGTCACATAGTTCATACGTATCAGACAACATAGCGGAATACCGTTGGGTCCATTTATTATTTATTTCCATTATATGCGATGGAACTGAATTCTAATGAGTTATGGCGTATGAATACATGTGCTATTATGACAAACTTATTTTTATTCATATACCACACATCATATGTGACGTCTAGATCGTTTGTGAANTGCCCAATGCAAAACGATTTGTGTTTTGAGCTTAATTGTGTGAAGACCAAATTATTGTGTTCATCGGCATAGTTTCCACGAACACACTACCGCTTGTCAAGGGGGATAGACATGTACTTAAATTTTCCGCCGTTCTCGGGGAACCTGTATAATACAAATGATCCCAGCCTTGACATTATTATGCCAAACCTTTAAGGTACTAAATAGCGTAGTTAACCTGTTTGGCGTTTGTCGTTGAATAATTGATTGGCTGAAATGTAATGAAATGAACAACTCGATGCAATACCCAGCGTGTGCTTACTCCAGCATTATACCCATCTTCTTCTATAGTGCGCAGTTCAGTTGTTGTTGTTTTTTTACATTGTTGAACAGAAGCCATCTCCATTGGATCGTCTTTAATAGTTGTTACTTAACATATGAGGCTCAAATCATCGTTGACATAATATGTTACACATGGACTTAAAGAGATTAAATAGAAGCAACCACATGTATATAATGGAAGCCATGTTTGCGAGTCTGTAAAATAATAACTACCATAAAAAAATTGATAACGAAATAATGAAGACAACATAGCGGAATACCGTTGGGTCCATTTGTTATTTATTTCCATTATATGCGATGGAACTGAATTCTAATGAGTTATGGAGTATGAATACATGTGCTATTATGACAAACTTATTTGTATTCATATACCACACATCATATGTGACGTCTAGATGGTTTGTGAAAAGAGAAAACCTCAGAAAATAAATTGAAGCCGTTAGGTACATTAACTCGTAGACGGTGTGGTCCAAAGAGAAAGATAAGTAAGCGATACACGTAATTCATATAATGGACCACATGATATCGCTCGTTCACATAGTTATTAATGCGCAAAACAATAGTTCTCTTTTGTTAGTTATTTCACGGTTATTATAATTTTTTGTAATGGTTTTCTTGCAATTGCCGTTAACACGACATAAAATACTATCATTCTTGGTTCGGAATTAAGTTGTTTTTGCGCTTACATGTGCTTCAACATAGCTGATCGGAATGTATAACTGATAAAAAGCGTGTATTTGAGGAGACACACTTATGTATAAAAACTGACACAAATAAAATCATGTTCACGTTGTATATTACTTAAATTTATTGACACGAAATGCGGAATTGTATTAGATGCGCATTGGATATTTTTTTTAGTTATTTTTGCACAAACCAAACCAAAATCAGATCAGTTTTGCTATTTCGGTATGAGAACAGTGTTTACCAGTGAAGTATAACATATATGATTGAATCCAAACGATAGCAAATGCATTAAACTGTAACGAACATAATATAAAGAAGTGAAACTCGCACAATCATAGAGATTCCATTAAACTATGAATGTTTCAGGTAAAAGTATAATTTTATAATTCAATACCTTTCATGGAACATTTAATGCTTGGCCATGTTGCATGGTATATGTCTATGTTAATATCTAGCTTGTATACTTGATAATTTAATAATAGGACAATAAACCTAGCCACACCGTCGGCAAAATCAGCAAATGATTTACTCGTATCAATACCAGTTGTCATCTCAAAACAAAGCGTGGTATAACTTTCACCTGGCAATAAACACTCTTCATCATGTTTAAAATAAAAGACCATCAGATTGAAAGGGATGAAGGATGATCACGCATTTCGATGTTTTAGTAATGTATACAGCTATGTCGTATGTTATGAACTATACATATTGATTTAGCAGATAAAATGGCGTTACAAATGATTTGTTGGATAATTATTCATAAGAGTTCAATTAAATTATCCGCCCAATCATCTTCTCCATTTATTACCAATATCAGAATCAAATGTAATGAAATTTTTTCGAACGTTTTACATTTTTTCTCAACAAGGGCTTATATATTTATACAAGTATATGTCCTCATGCTAGTTTCGAAAGCACGTAACGTTATTTTCCGTGTGTTAACTATTTAATGTTAAATATTTATTAAGTTTACGTACAGTGGGAACATATACTAATCATCATATTGTTTAATTTATTTAATATTGCATGTCAATCCGTATTACATTATTTACATGTATTTAAAAGTATTTTCATTAGAAACATGTATTCATACTTTGATTGGTTATTATACTTGTATTGTATAATTATTCATTTAATGTGTGATTTTGTATCATTAGTTTGACGCGGATTAAAATTATTTTATTATTGATATAACTGCCTGATGACAAACAATTATCAGTAATAAAAGGACACATACTCACAATGTATCTGAACACTCTGGTATATAAGTAACAAGGTGCTCATATTGTAATGTTTATAAAGTTCAATTTAAGTAAAGACCAGTTTGGAATCGAAACATAATGTCGTATATAATTGTGAATTTGTGTTAGAACAGTGTACGATTGAACAATGAGAATACCGAAGACACCAATCAAGTGCATTTAGTGTTACAGTCATGGGAACCAACTGTGAATAGGTGCAGTAATAAAATGACTTTATTATTTCCCTCTTACCGTTGATATGTTTGCTTGTATTGCGATATAACAACTTTTTGATGTATGTTTACAGTTTGTTTGGCTCAAGTAACAATTAGACCATCGAATTATTTAAATGCACTTTTATTAACACTTCAAGCATTTCCTCTTTTGTAACTCTTAACAGTTGGTCTTTACAATGGAATGAGGTAAATAAGTATTAACAAAATTGTGTATGTATCAGGTCTACGTCGTATGTCGTTCTGCACGATTAGTTGTTATTCGGAACTCAGTAAACACTTATATACATAAGGTACACATAGCAAGGTTCTAAATCTACGCTGTTACGTATTGCCATTAAAATTAGAGCAACATAAAATATTTTGTCAAAATGCTAGTATTCATGTGACTCAATTTCATTTTACAAAACAACGTGGTGTGTACATATAGGTTAGACGCTTTGAAAATAAGGTCTAGTCTTTCATTGTGACCGTCAAATTATTTAAATTGTTTAAACAGTTCAAATGCGATGACCCCAGTTTTAATCATATTAACTTTCTATTATGTGTTGTGTTGTCAATATTGACATATACTGTATATGCAGTTAATCCAATTGCATTAAATAAAAGATCAGATGATAACGGAAGTTTTCTTGTAATGTATCTTTTGTTTATTCATCCCGATATTTAAAACGAAAGTACAAATTACAATGTTTTCGGTTCAGGGATTACAGCCGTTCTCATGTTTCAATTAGTTTATTATTTATAGCGGTAACAAAATATCCTATCATCTCCGTCATCTAAATATATCCCGCTACAATAATTTAAAATCCAGATGTGATCTGATTTATTTGATATATAACTTATTACACAGTATGTAAATAAAGAATTTTTGCAATATTATAAACATTGTAAGTATTTGTAAGAAACAAATTTCATTTTATATAATGCACGAATAAAAATCAATGCTGCTTTCTTCCGCCTATGGTGTGATTGACCTGTTGGATAACTGTGAACAGACAAGGTATAAATAACGCAATGCACGTCTACATTGTTAGGACAGGCCAATGGCGGTGTACACATAAGCATTAGATATCTTGTCGGAGCATCAAGGTTCAGTGGTCCCGAGTGCCCGCCGTCTCTTCACCACCCTCAGTTGGCACCGTGTCCTGCACCCTGTCGTGCTGAGGCCGCTATCTAGCATAGCTTAAAGACACGCGTGTCTTCGCTGGCGGATGGATGCATCTGTCAGACCTCATCCCGCCCGCCTCCACCAGGCGTGCATGGCATTGCGACTGACTGTGGACTGTTGCGATAGCGGCTGGCATTCGGGTTATACGCTGCTCCTGTAGGCGCTCCGACAATGATTATCGAGGGATTGGCACGGAACACCCGTTGCATAAGGGTTAACTGCTGGGTGGCCTTCGTTTTCGTGTTCCCTGAAAAAAAGCTTACTTACTTGCACAAATGTTTCGAGTCGAGCTTAGTGACATCACCTCAATCCAATACTCAGATGATCAGATAGTAAATCATCGTTTCAGTATATGTATTTCAGTTAGAATATTTCGGTTGTAGTAATTGGGTACAAACGAATCTTGCTAAGAATCCAATACTAAGATTGTTTTTTTTTCATTGTCATTCCGTTATTTGAAATTATAAATATTGACCCAGTTTAAAATTGATTCTTTGATATTCAATGTCCATCAGTCATCATGAACGTATGTTTTAGCGCACAGTTTGTACATATATTTTAGAAGTTAAATATACCTTTGGTGAATCAAACGATTGTATTGAACACACGCATACATGTATATTGATAATTTCATTTAAGTTGCGTTTGTTCGTGTTTTTTTTTTAAAAAGGGATGAACTTCGTGTACGATATTCAGAGTAATGGAACCGGAACTATTGGTAACGGAGGTGACGGAGATAGCAGTACTGGTTACTTTATTACTTGGAGTTTGAGCCAGAAACAATCGGAGGCCGATGATGTCATTGCATGAGGTTAGCTGTAGCATAATGGTTATTATGATCATTGTGCTGCTGTTGTTTTAGGACGCAGCAAAATGTTGTGAACTTTATATGTTTAGTTTTTTCCAGTTCCTCATGTAGCACACAATTAAACTACAGAAGCTATATCAGACGAATATTTGTTTTCATTTCCACTTCTTTAATAACAGATCATTAACTATACACATAAAACTATTACAATTGGGATCAACGCTTTTGAGCGGTCGATGAAAATATTTCGTTATTCAACCGGTTTTAGGGTAACAAACATCGTTAAATAGAGAACGGGGTTTTTGAAGCTCTTACTTTTGATCGCGCGGTTTGACATTTTGACACGTTTTTAACATATCCGGACAACAATAATATCTATTTTTTTTTTACATGTTTTACTCATTTCAGAGTCAATTTTAATGAGTATGAAGAAGCCTGGCACATGCACTTACGTCGAGGACTTGGTTCATCTCCCACACTACTGTATTGCATGTGTATGTTGACGTTTGACTGCATTTGTTATCTAACAAAACAATAATGTTTATTTTACTTAAAAGTCTATTTACAATTGTGGGTGCATGTGATGTGTTTGGTGTAATTCATGATAACTATTCGTTCGGTGATATAGTTTTGTGCGAATACCATTTTACTATCAAATCCAATAAATATATATGTCAATGACCGTTTACAATAACAATAACACATATTGACTTGATAATTGTATGCTGTATAATATACGAATGTGTATTTTGGACATTAATTGTCTCAACCTGATAAACGTTAATAGTTGTTTTTCACATTTTCATAAACTGGTTTGTTAAGTTATTTTATTAAGGTGCTGCTAAACAAATGTAAATTTTTACAGTAAATGTTACGGTAGAAAATAGTTGTATCTTCCATAAACCTTCAACTGTTTTTCTGATATTACACACTTAACTTCCGAAAAGTTAGAATCTTCTTTGTATATTTGACATTTGACATTTTGATATTGTTTTTTTAGAAAATGTTGAATCAGAGGAGGCCTTACCAATATGCCAACTAATTAATATATGTTTTCCTATAGAACGCCTAGTTAGAATTGCTCGTTATAGCACAAAACGTCTTTGTTAATTTTTAAAAAGGTCTCTTTTTTTAAACATATTGCATGCTGTATATCTGTCAAATTGTCATACAGTCTGTACATCTTTAAGTACATTTAAATACATATTTGCTCGCTTGTATGTATGCTTGAATCTGTGTTACCTTTAATTATATACGAGAAATTAAAGACTTTCTTCGCCAGCATAAAAATGTTTGCTTTCGTTATGAATATGCGTGGTAGGCTGTATCTGCGTTATAAATTTCGAAGCGTGACAGTGACTGTAAATACAGAATACAGATTAATGTATCTTGTAAAGTAATCTTCTAAATAATTGGAAAAACACACGTATGCGTGTTTAGGGTTGGTATTGCTTGGATGTTGTATTTGTATATTCATATGTTATTAAACATTGATGATAATTATATTACCATTTAACTGGATGATGCATTTGCATGTTAACCTATGTGTGATACAAAACCTGTACATTGTAAAACACTCAATTCTATATGTAGATGTTCTTGTTGTTTTATAAACAAACACGTACATGTGAATGAATCTACAATAATAAGTTGTGTTCACGTCGATATATATGTTGTTATATTATAATTGACTTGTTTCACATTTAAAGGACAACCATCCGCTTCGTGTTAATTGTGTCCTGTTTTGGTCATATTGTGTAACTCAAGTAAAACCACGTGTCTTCATGTACTCAGTAAATTGACTGAATTGTCAATTTGTCGTATCGCAATCTTGCATTCTTTTGGATACTGGAGTGTTTGAAGCAAGCGATTTCATTTGTCCGTTTCTGCCATAAATAACAAAAAATAAGTGTGTGTTAAACGTTTAATACAAGTAAGAACATATTGTGGAAAGATAGCAATACATACAATAAAAACAGCTCAGTGCAATTATAAATCATTAAAAGTAACGTTTTGTGATTCCTTCGTCTCGAAAAAGATGAACGTATTTGATTGTTCTTCCCTCATCCGGTTCTGCAAAGATAATGGCTTTATATGATAAGTATTGATGCGACAACGACACGCAATATCCAACAATTACAGCACAATAACTAAATTGCACAATGGTTCGTTTTTTTCATAATTGCATTTTACATCTTTTAACTACGTGTAGGCCAGTGCTAATTGTTACGAACGTGTTCTATATAGTGCATCATATGGTTTGATGCATAACTTACACAGCACAGTAATTTAACACACACACTTGGTACCAAATCAAGCTACAACCTTCAACTAACACGGATTATGATTTATTAAGACACTGTATAATCGATTTTACTTACTTTTGATTAAGAATGTGTCAATGCAGTTTTATAAAATGATACAGCCTCCTCCTCCGCCACCTCCTCCTCCATCACCCCCTCCTCCACCGCCACCACCACCGCCGCCGCCACCACCGCCCCCTCCACTCATTATGATTGACTAGATAAATTAATAATAATAGTAACACTATATTTTAACCGGTTAACAATAACAAAATTTTCGCACTGACACAACCGGTCACTAACCTCAACTAAAAGACAAGCGGATACTATAGAACAATTTCTCTCCTACTTATATTTCTCAATGTTCATGTTTACCTATATCTCAAAGATAATGATTGACAATTAAGGTTTGAAGGCCATTTCGTAAACATTGAAGAGTGTGTGTCCTACGTTTGTGCCAATCACCACTAGGCACTTTCAATTTATGGTTTTAAATTTTAAAAGCATTAAAAAACATGCTCGAATAATTCCATAGATTTGAAATCCTTGGACAAATAAACTCGGCGGACAATGAACAAAAAGAAATACAGCAATCTATGATGTGTTTATAATGATATATTGATTATGTATAGATATATAACATGAAAAACAAGGTATAGAATATAGATATATGTTAAACATAAGAAGTAAATACGTTAAATGTACTAAAAAACAAGAACAGTTGTAATTTAGAAAACAGTGTGTTTTGATCTTAAATATTCATTATAATGGATAATTACAGAAAATAAAGCATTTTTTATATTACTTTTTTTGAAATTCGTCGGCAATTTTAGGCTTCACATCATCGTACATTAAATCACTTTATGTCTATAAATAATACAAAGATATAGTTTAGTATGCCTACTTTCGGTTTCTATACTTAAGTCGTTTTTTTATGGTCGAAAGTCATTTGGATTCGAATATTATTGCGTTTACAAATGTTATCATACTTTATATGCTGCTGTATCCAGTTACAAATTATTAAATATATTAGTTTCCGTGGACCTTAACTGTACATTTATATAAATTAGAAAAATACGTTGCAAAAATAACATTATATTGTCAATCGGTTTTTAGAGGAGAAAACAAGCATCACGTTTTGACATTTAAATATGTAAATACAAGGAACATAAGTTGAACAATCATTGCAGATGAAAATAGTTTTGTCTCTGACAGGGATGTGGAGGTCACCCGATGATTAAAAAAACGCGATTTGAAAATTCTGTTCTGCGTTTAACGATAAAATAATAAATAACTAAATATTTCGATTAACTACGCAAGTCATACGTCGAAATACAGAGGGACTGCAAAAACACAAGCATTTTAGCATATCGCTAGTAGTATAGATATAGATGTGAACATACTCACTCAAAAATCTCCAAATTAAAATGTATAACAAATGTGCCCCTTTGTTTTATTTTAACAACTGTTCTTGCAAAGAGAAAGTATGCATGATTTATATTAGAACCTGAGGCGTAGTATTTGTATTTTCCATTTTAAATCGTTTTCAGAAATCCACAAGAGGTATCTAAATTTAAAATGCGTTCATAAGGGATCCCACTTATATAATCCCATGGCATAATCATGGGTTTTATATTTTTGAAAGATCGCGTGTGGCTCATCAGATGTAAAGGTAAAGGAATAATAGAAAAACGAAGTCATCGTTTAATTTTATGGTTCAAATCATCGACGATGCAACACATAATCTTGGTGGTGTAATTGTTGTTGTCATCATGATCACATTTTCCTTTTGTAGAAACATTTCATATTAATACGGTTGATGTACTTGCTGATGCTGCTATGTGTAAAATCTGTAAAACTATCATTGTTAATGCAATTAAACTATTAAAAGTAATACCCAAAAAGACTTCACCATCCGCTATTTGTACCTGTACCACAGTATATTTGTAGATCGCGGTGGCGTCTTGGATATGGTGTCCGCTTAAACCCAGGAGGTCGCGGGTTCGATCCCTAAGGTGGGAGCGTTCTTCAAATCTTCACAAAGACACACATATCTGGTTCTACCCGCGATACGGACTTTATAGGGTCCCAATATACCTACGGTTTATTGATCGAGCTAAAACAAGTTTGTTGAAAGTAAAATTAATGTGTTTTAACTCCTAGAGCATTTATTAGTTCGTGTATAGCTGTATTACTGATTTTGTTGTAAATATCCAAAAGAACATCACTTGTGTTGTTATGAATTTGTTGCATACAACGGCACCGTATTAACTTTGACTGCTGATATTTCAAAGACATGAAAGCTGTGTAAAGGTATACATTACTAATATGTAATACGATGAATTTGTTATCATAATACTTTAAATACCATACGTCGAGGATGTCCTGGCATAAAGTTAGCTGTGGTATTATGGTTATTAGTTAAAATTAAATGAATGATAATGTGTTGTTGGTTATTGTGTTGTTGATTTGGGTGATCGTCAGGGCGTAGCGAAAGGTCGTGAACGTTATAGGTTTAGTCTTCTTCCCGTTCCTTATGAAGCACCAAATTTCAACTATAGAATCTATATCAGACGAGTAATTTTTTTTTCATTTCCACTTCTTTAATAACAGATCATTGCAGAGTTGATTTAATGAGTGTGAAAAAGCCCGGCAAATGAACTTCCGTTGAGGACTTGGTTTATCCCACACTACTATATTGCATTTGTGTGTTGCTATGAAGTTAGACTGTATTTGTAATCTAACAAAAACATAATGATGTGCATTTTACTTAAAAGTCTATGTAAAATTGTGTGTGCAAGTGATGTGTTTGGTGTCATGCATGGTAACTATTCGTGGGGTGTACAATAATAATAAAAAATATTGACTTGATAAGTGTATGCTGTATAATAAACGACTGTGTATTTTGGACATTAAATGTATCAACCTTATAAACGTTAATAAGCGTGTGTGTTTTTTTTCCTTTTCAAATACTGCATTGCTGCAGTATTTAAATAAGGTGTTTCTAAACGAATGCAAATTGTTACATTATATGTAACTGTAGAAAATAGTTTTATCTTCCATAAACCTTCAACTGTTTTCTGACATTACACACTTAACATCCAAAAAGTAAGAATCTTCATGTATATTTGACTTTTTGATATTGCTTTCTTAGCAAAATATTAATGTTGAATCAGAAGAGGCCTTTTCAATCTGCTCTAGGTTATAAATAATTAATATATGTTTTCCTACTAAACGCCAAATTAGAATTGCTCGTTAAAACACAACACAACATAACACATTACCTAAACTGCATAACTGTTCGTTTTAAACTAATTAAATAGTATTTCTTTTAACTGTGTGAAGGCCAATCCTCATTGTTGCGAACATATACTATATTGTATATCATATACTAGTTTGCATAATTTATATTGTTAATATAATTTTTACTTGTCTGGTGACTTGAATATTTTATTGTTTTTCTTTTAAGAAATCCTCATAAGGAAACTAATCCAAATGCGTTTAGTAGGGATCCCACAAATATATTCCCATGACATAATTGTGGGTTCAATATTTGTAAAATACCACGCTTTGTTCATTGGATGTAAAGGTAAAGTTATAATAAAAGACAGACTAGAAGTCCTCGTTTAATTTCAGGGCTTGAATCACAGATGATGAAACTGATATACCTGCTGATGTCATTGCTGTTGTTTCATGATCACATTTCCTACTTTTGCATAGTTTGTATGAACACGCTTAAGGTGCTTTCTGCTTCTGTAGTATTTTAGTTTTGTTGTTGTTAAACGTTACACCTGAACATAACTCACCATCCTCAATGCGTACCTATACAACAGTATATGTGTAGGTCGCCGTGGCGTAGAGGATATGGCATTCCGCCTAGCCACCGGGAGGTCTCGCTTTCGATCGTTCTTTAAATCTGTCCAAACACGACAATTACTGGTTGTACTTGGAAAACTGACTCGAAAGCGTCACAATAAGCCTAAGAATATCCATTCGTGTATAGCTGTATTACTTCTTTTATTGTTAAAATGCTTGTGTTGTTATGATTTTGATTCATACAACTGCACTGTATTAAATTTGACTGCTGACGTTTCAACGCTGTGTAAGGTTTTTAATTTACTCATTTGTAATACGACGAATCTGTAATCCTAATACTTTAAATACGATTATTCGAACTTAATAATGTACTTTACCAAATGAACAATTGTCTTACAGCCTTGTGAAAATTGGGCTCACGGGTAGGTGTATTTAAATTAAACAGATATGTTTTTTTGTTTTCTTAACACTTGCAGAGCATAAACAAAACGCGTATTGACATTTTCAGAAAATGCTTGTAGGTTTATTTTATAGATGTATTTTCGTTGACACATGACTCATATTGGAAGTATTTGTAATGGTGAGCTGTTCCTATTTCTGTGAGGTTTATGTTTCGTCTTGCATCTGTTATTGTCTTCTAAATATAGAAAAAATTGAAACGAAAGTGCAAGACCGTCATTACAATTGTATTCCCAACTCTGGAGTTTGAGTTGTGCTTGAAGGTAAATGTACAATACTATATATTTTATATCTTTTATTATTTACACATTTGAAAAAAATATTACTACATTTTAATGTATAAGAAGTTGTTGCTGGGTGAGAGCATGTCATTGTCGGTTTTGTTATTTATGTTCAACTAATTTCAACTAAATACTGATTTTACACATAAAATTATTTTTTTAAATATTGTATTAAAGAAAGAACGAACATGTTATGTTTTATATTAATGCAATTACTAGAGCACCATTTCGTCTATGACATATATTTTGTGCTTAAACATTTATAAATTAGAATGAAATATTACCTTAAACTAAATAAATTATAATTTATTTGGGGTACATATTAAAAAGGCGAGACCAAGTCATGCAGATTGCTTTCAGTAAAATATAACAATTATCAATTCAAATGTTTGTACAAACACGAATGAGTTAGCAAATAATTAAACGAACACACACAATCAGATTATGTTATCTGATAATACTTAAACATGTGTGTGTGTAAAATCCTAGCATTTATTTGTTTCTACTGCAGTCGTTCCATCACCAATTAATAATCACTAATGGGCAACGGCGGGAATGGTGGCAGTGGCGGCGGTGGTGGTAGTGAAGGCGTGTTCGGGGGAGTGGCCAGTGGAGCCGGAGGCAAGGGAGTATTATTTACAAAGGTCAATAAAAATATGCAGTAAGTTTACGGACTATGGTTATACATACTTAGAATCATAAACATATTATTTAATGGCATTAATATTAAATGCTCTCCAGTATTTAATGATTTACATTAATTTGAATATATCGTCATTAGACATAATTATTCATACTTCGATTGGGTACTAGATTTGTATTGTATGATTATTCATTTAATGTGTGATTTTGTAACATAAGTTTGACGCGAAGTAAAATTATTTAATACTGATATACAATTATCCATAATAAAAGGAGTCATGCTCAAAATTGTTGTGTATCATTCTGGTACTACATTTACAATATTCTCTTATGGTATTGTTATTACATTCAATTTGAGTTAAGGCCAGTGTGGAATCGGAACACAAAGTCGTTTATGACATTGTGTTGTATTATAGTTTACGATTGAACAATAGCAATACAGAACAAACTATCAAGTGTATTTGGTGTAACAATCCATGGGAAGCAAGCAGGAATACGCGGAGTAATAAAATAACATGGTTATTTCCCTCTTACCGCTAATATGTATGCTTATATACGATTGAATACGATTTTACTGAGCATGAGTATACGGTATGGATGTCAGCACGGAGAAGTCAAAGATCATGGTGAACAACATCCGTGCAGACATTACCATGAACGGCCGGAAGCTTGAATACATTTCACAGAAAGCAGGATACATGCCTTTGAATACATGTGTCTACTAAGACTGCTTCCCATCCCTACATAGAGCACAAGACCAACGAGTACGTCCGGAACAAAACAGCAGCACCTGTTGGCCAACAAGAACCCCTCCTGTCGACCATCTCTCGACGCAATCTGGCTTGGTTTGGATACATAAACATAAATGACTCTCTGTGCAAGTCTCTGCTCCATGGCACGCTAACGGGTGGTCGCCGTCGAAGCCGTTAGAAGAAAAGCTGGATGGACAATGTGAAAGTGTGGACGTCCCTCTGTTTCGTCGTCCCTCATTCCCCTTCCCAACGGCCAGACCGATCAAAGGCATGATGATGATAAGTTTAAAACTGTTTTACGCTTATTAAAAGTGTTTTGAGCTCAAGTTACAATTAAACCATCAATTTATTTAACTGTAATTCAATTGAAACTCCAAGCATTTTCTCTTTTGTAACGCTACACAGTTGGTCTTTACAATGGAATGAGGTCAATAAGTATAAACAACAGTTTCCATCGAAATGAATCAGGTCTACGTCGTATGTCGTTCAGCAGGAATAGTTGATATTCGGAACTCAGTTAACACTTATATACATCAGGTACACATAGCAAGGTTCTTAATCTACGATGTTACGTATTGTCATTCAACAGCAACCCCAAATATGTTGTAAACATGCCAATATTCATGGTACACAAGTTCATTTAACAATAAAACGTTGTTTTCACATATCGGTTAGTCGATTTCCGAATAATGTCTATTATTAATTATGAGTGTATCATTATTTTAATTATTTAAACAGTTCAAAATGCGATGACCCCACTTGTAATCATTTTAACTTTATATTAAGTGTTGTGTTGTCAATAGTGTCATATAGTGTATGGGCAGTAACTCAAATTGCCTCAAATTAAAGATCAGATGATAAGGGAAGTTTTTTTGTTATGTATCTTGTGTTTTATCATTCCTGTATTCAAAACGAAAGTGCAAATTACAATGTTTTCGGTTCGGGGATTACAGCCGTTCTCATGTTTCAATGAGTTTATTATTTAAAGCGGTTACATAATATTCTATCATCTCCGTCATCTAAATATATCCCGCTACAATAATATAAAATCCACTATTCGCGGGGTGAACACTAATAATAACGCATATTGACTTGATTATTGTATGCTGTATAATATACGACTGTGTATTTTGGACATTAACTGTCTCAACCTGAAACACGTTTATAAGTTGCTGTTTTTCCCATTTTCATATACTGGTTTGATGCAGTATTTTATTAAGGTGTTGCTAAACAAATGTATTTTTTTACAGTAGATGTAACGGTAGAAAGTGTTTTATCTTCCATTAATCTTCAACTGTTTTCTGACATAAGACACTTTATTTCCAATGAAGAAAGAATTTTCTTTGTTTTCTTGAAATTTGACATTTTGATATTGCTTTCTTAGAAAATGTTTAATCAGAGGAGGCCTAACCAATATGCGAACTAATTAATATATGTTTTCCTATAGAACGCCAAGTTAGAATTGCTCGTTATACATGTAGCACAAAATACTTTTTTTTTATTTATAAAAACAGGTCTGTTAGTTAAACATTTTACTTGATGTATATCTGTCAAATCGGCATACATTCTACACATCGCAAAGTTTATTTGTATGAATATTTTCTCGCGTGTACGTATGTTTATATCTATGTTACTTTTCATCTATACGAGAAAATAAGACCTTCTTCTTCAAAATTAATATGCTTTCTTTCTTTATGAATATTTGTGGTTTGCAGCATCTGCGTTACAAATTAGGAAGCGTGACAGTGACTGTAAATACAAAACACAGATTAATGTATCGTTTAAAGTAATCTTCTAAATAATTGAAAGAAACAATAATAAGTGGTGAAGGTTGGTATCGCTTAGAGGCTGTATTTGTATATTCATATTTGATTAAACATTTATGGTAATAACATTTATGAGTGATTGGATGACACAAACATGTACATGTTTATGACTCTACAATTATAAGTTAGTTGTGCAGAGATATATGTGTCGTGCTCTGAGAAAACTGGGCAAAATGCTTGTGCGTAAATTGTCATCCCAGATGAGCATGTGCATTCCGCACAGGCTAATCAGGGACGACAATTTCCGCTTTTATAGAATTGTTCGTTTAAACGATGTCTCTTCTAAGCGAAAATCCAGTTTAGGCGGAAAGTGTCGTCCCAGATTAGCCTGTGCGGACTGCAATTTACGCACAAGCATTTTGCCCAGTTTTCTCAGAACACGCCACAAATAGTATTATATTGTAATTGATTCGTGTCACGTTTTAAAGACAATCATCCGCATCGTGTTGATTCTGTCCTGCTTTGTTCATATTTTTTAACTTTAGTAAAGCTACATATCTTTATGTTTTCATTAAATTGACTGTCAATTTGTCGTCTCACATTCAATCATTCATTTGATATTAAAGTGTTCGAAGCCATTGCATGTATTTGTTTCCGCTATTAATAACAAAAACCAAATTTATGTTGAACGTTTAATACAAGAAGAGATTGTGCAAATATAAAGATAGCAAAAATACAATAAAACATCCCAGTGCATGTATAAATCATACAAATAAAAATGACAATGGTTTTCCTTCGTCTAAAAACAAGATGTACGTATTTGATTGTCTTCCTTCTTCCGGATATTTGTTCTGCAAAGACAATGCATTTACATTATAAGAATTGTTGCAATAAGAAGATGATTTTTCTAACAATGACAACACAATACCTAAATTGCACATTTGTTCTTATTTATAATTTAATATTTCGTCTTTAAAGTGTGTGTAGGTAAATACTAATTGTTACGAACATATCCTGTATTGTTCATCACATTATTATTCATAACTTATAAACACAGTAATTTAACACACAAACTTTAAATATATCTAGAGACCAACTTCAACTAATGTGGTACCTTATTCAGAAAATGGCTAATCTATGTAACCAACCTGTGATGTAGAAGATGTAAATTCAGTTCTTTATGTTATAAGATGATACACCCTCCCCCTCCACCACCACCTCCGCCGCTGCCGCCACCGCCGCCACCTCCGCCGCCCAAGCCGCCGCCACCGCCACCCCCTCCACTCATTATGATTGGCTTGATGAAATAATATCGAACACTTTATTTCAACCGGTTAACAATAACAGAATTCGACTACTGACACAACCGGTCACTAACCTCAAATAAAAGACAAGCGGATAATAGAGAACAAATTCCCTCCCATTAATATTTCCTATTGATCATTTTTACGTATATCGCAATCATAATGATTGACAATTGATGTTTAAAGGCCATTTCGTAAACATTGAAGAATGTTTGACCTACATATGCGCCAATCATCACTAGACACTTTCAAATTATGGTTTTAAATTTTAGTAGCATTAAAAAACGTGCTCGAATAATTCCATACATTTCTAATCTTCTGACAAATAGACTTGCACAAAAAGAAATACATAAATTAAAGCATTTTTTATATTTCAAACGAATCTGTTTTAAATGAGTTTAAAGATAAAATAATAAATAACTAAATATTTCGATTAACTACGCAAGTCATACGTCGAAATAAAGAGGGACTGCAAAAACACAATCATTTAAACATATCGCTAGTAGTATAGATATAGATGTGAACATACTCACTCAAAAATCTCCAAATTAAAATGTATAACAAATGTGCCCCTTTGTTTTATTTTCACAACTGTTCTTGCAAAGAGAAAGTATGCATGATTTATATTAGAACCTGAGGCGTAGTATTTGTATTTTCCATTTTAAATCGTTTTCAGAAATCCTTAAGAGGAATCTAAATTTAACATGCGTTCATAAGGGATCCCACTTATATATTCCCGTGACATAATCATGGGTTAAATATTTTTGAAAGATCACGTGTTGCTCATCAAATGTAAAGGTAAAGGTATAATCGACAAACGAAGTCATCGTTTAATTTTATGGTTCAAATCATCGACGATGCAACACATAATCTTGGTGGTGTTATTGTTGTTGTCATCATGATTACATTTTCCTTTTGTAGAAACATTTCATATTAATACGGTTGATGTACTCGCTGATGCTGCTATGTGTACGTTTGCGTGCAAAAACTGTAAAACTATCATTGTTAATGTAATTTAACTATTAAAAGTTACACCCGAAAAGACTTCACCATCCGCTATTTGTACCTGTATTACAGTATATTTGTAGATCGCGGTGGCGTCTTGGATACGGTGTCCGCCTTAAGTCATGGAGGTCGCGGGTTCGAGCCCAACGGTGGGTGCGTCCTTTAAATCTTTCCAAAGACACACATTTCTGGTTCTAAACGGACTTTGAAAGGGTCTCAATATACCTAAGGTTTATTGATCGAGCTAAAACAAGAGTGTTTAAAGTAAAATTGATGTGTTTTTAAGGGTCCTTTCCATAGATTTTGGCATGGTTTGAAGTTTGCCACTATATGCTTTAAATTGGTAAATGTAAACATCCTTACTCAAGAGTTCCAGTATAAAACAAAAATAAAATTAAAGAAATAAAAAGGTAGTCCACACCTGGGATCGAACCACTGACATTTGGAGTAAAAGTCTAGCGCTAAGACCACTCGGCCATCCGAACTGACATGAAACTGCGTGTATTGTATTCTTAATATAAGCAATCCTCGCAATTTCACAAAATATGACGTTAACAACAGAACTTTCCACATTATACAATCTTTTCAGGTTGCAACGCTTTATAAAGTTCGGGTTTTTAAATAGTCATAAGATGCATTTAATGGATATTTTAGAGCACGTTAAATGTTCAGCATTACTGTTTCGTAGCAAAAAACATAACTACAACGAAATTTTGCAAATCTGAAACATTTTTTTTCAATTTCGTCAATAAAAACGTGGAAAGGTCCGTTTAACTCCTACAGCATGTATTAGTTCGTGTATAGCTGCATAACTTATTTTGGTGTGAATACCTTAAGACAATCACTTGTGTAGTCAAGATTGTGTTGCATAAAGCGGCATCATATTACATTTTACTGTTGATAATTGAAAATCCTTGTAAGCTGATTTAATGTAAATATTGACTTATATATAACATACGATGATTTTGTTTATCATAATTATGTTATACGATACATTTCGAAATGAACATGTTCTTTGGCCATATGAACAGCTGTCGTACAGCCTTATTACCAAAAATTGGAATTAAATGAATGTGCATTTACACTTGACTAGATTTACGTTTTTCATATGCCTAAGCTGTACTGAACGCGTATTGACATTTTCAAAAAACGCTTGTATGTTTATTTTTAGAAATATTTTATTTGACATATGACTCATATTGGAAGTATTTGTAATGGTGAGCTGTTCCTATTTCTATAAGCTTTTTGTTTCCCCTTGCATCTTTTATTATGTTCTAAATATAGAAAAGATTAAAACGAAAGTGTAAGACCGTCATTACTTTTGTATTCGCAACTCAAGAGTTTGAGGTGTGTTTGAAGGTAAATAAACAATACAGTGAGTACTACTATCTTTTTATTATTTACAAATGTAACAAATATATAAATATAATGTGCGCAACATATTACTACATTAGTAGTCGTTGCTGCTGGTTATGAGCATGTCATTGTCGGCGTTGTTATTTTGGTAACGAGATGTTGTTTTCATAAATGAAATTCTGTTTTGCATATTGTATTAAAGAAAGCCGGAAAATATTATATATACATGTACTACAAAACAATTTCGTATAAAGAATATATAATTTGCTTATACCTTCATAAATTTAAATGCGATATCACAACAAAAAAATACTCACAGTAATAAATTTGTTGATTGTGTTTGAACTAAATAAATTATAATTTGGTTTGGGGTATATACTAAAAAGTGGATATAACCAAGTCATGCACATTACTTTCAGTAAAATATAACAATTATCAAGTCATATGTTTGTACAAACACAAATTGGGTAGCAGATAGAAATACGAACACACACAATCAGTTTATGTTATCTGATAATACTTTAACATGTTTTGTGTAAAATAATAGCGTATATTGTTTTCAACTGCAGTCGCTCTATCACGAAATAACCAATTATGGGTAACGGCGGGAATGGCGGCAGTGGCGGCGGCGGCGGTGGTGGCGGTGGAGGCATGTTCGGGGGAGGGGCTGGTGGGGGTGGAGGCGGGGGCAAGAGAGTGATCACGGATCCGACATTGGGGCGCAGTGTTCCGTTGGAGGACATACTCTGCATAAATGTCCACATAATATTTCCTCCAAGTAAGTCGTGGTGTATTCGATATTGTTTTGTACGTTAAAACAATTGCGGATTAAGAAGTTTATATGTTTGCAGTATGCTTACATTATATACACAATTTAAGGTGTATATAACCATTTGTTTAAGTAAGTCGTGGTGTATATAAGCAGATTTTGATAAAAAAAATGCATATGATATTCAATGTGTGTGTATGCAGAACGCCGAATGCATACACTATAAACCCGTAACAGCTACACGTAATGGCTCAATGCAACTTTAGCATTATAACAGGTCAAACGTCATACATCATATTGATTCCCGCCTAAATGTTGAGTCGTAGCGATTAGATTTTTTCAGAATTGGTGCGTAGAGGTGTGATAAACATGTTTTTCCCAATTGTTTTTAATATATCAGGCTCGACAAGAATAAACAAATTGCTCTTAAATGTTCGACGATATGTTATTATAAGCTTCACCTGATATATACTAACACGAGTGGACAGATACAAGCTATTTTGTATGTATGAGTGTTTGTATATTTTCAGATCACATTTCCAATCTCTCTAATCCACACCGTTAACAGCGCGCGTTGATGAAGTGGTCAGCAGAGAAGCATAAGCGTTACCATTTTGAACCCATTTACTTTTAGTTGAACATCGGTCATTTCTTGATGTTAAGCATGATGTTGAAATTCCTTGCGTTTTATATGTACTTTTATGTTAATAAACATACCGATAGTATTTATATATAATTGTGTCTTTTCATTTCTTTCATTATTTATGTACGGTGTACCGTGATATTATATGTATTTAATGAAAGTTACAGGTTCATCAAGCCTAAATAAACAAATTGAATACTAATTTTTTATCATTTGACTTTACAATTCATTGACGAACATACATTCGAACAGACTTGAGTATAAACCGTGTGACATACATTTCATTGTGGGCCTGTTTCTCAAAGGCCTACACAAACACTCTTATATTAATTACACTATTATTTATACTATCTTAACCATCTTATATCGTTAAATATACTGTTTCCCGCAAATTTCAATATGACAAATTGCGAATTCACACTGGTGTGAAGTTAAGTTCTTCAATGCAAGTGTACAGCAATGGTAAAATAAGTTTTTTTAATACCGATCATATAATCATGTCAAGTTGTCAACAATTAAAGAATAGATTGACGTTAATGATGCATTTCATTTAGATGTTGGTTATGTGAACAATTTCAAGGCGAAAGCTTTGATAATGCATTACATATTACATTTTTAGTTAACGTTCAGGATTTTGGTGAATACAGACCAAACTCACAAACTAACAGATTCAAAATCAATCCAATAATGGAGACTGTTAATACAAACTGAGCATGCCAAACGTTTATCACATGTTCAATGAATTACATATATATATATATATAGCCAATAAGCACATACATATGTATACAAATAATACAAAAAAGTGAAAACATACTAGTAAGTCATTGAAAATGCTTAATTGGTTTTAATTTTTGTCAACCATCTTTATATCAGTAAATGATATGTTCTTATATAAACAAAAACCGGAAGGTACAATATATTTATATTTGTTACAAGAAGGAGACGACATTTGTTAGAATTACAACTAAGTACTAAAATGGAACAATTTCAAGTATAAACAAAATTTAAATATCATTTTAGTTGAGCATATGTAGGCACAGTAATATATAAATCTTACAAAATTTGGTTTATGTCTATACACAGACGTGGTATAAAAATAGCGACAAATGTGGAGCACATTGTAATTATATATATAAGTATATTTGCATACCAACCTTTTTAATTGAAAGTGTTGATGCGAACTAATAAAATGTTACATTCTTCATTAGCATTTCCACCACCGACTTCTTCTCCTCGAATTCAGTCACCGCTACCACCACAACCGCCATCTCCACCACCGACTTCTTCTCTTCCAATTCAGTCACCGCTACCACCACAACCGCCATCTCCACTCATTATGCTTGGCTAGATAAATGACTATTTTGTTTTACCGGTTATCATTAACGAACCACACGATTAGAGCACCTGAGAATTAATTTAAAACGGATATGTTCAGCAATAAATCAATATGGACCTAGAGCGATCAATGTTTATTGTATACGAGCTACTTAACTATAGGTAATGTGTTTGGGTATACCTGTGCTTTGTCCACTTAACTATAGGTAATGTGTTTGTGTAAACCTGTGCTCTGTCCAACACAATTCACAATAGTTGTTATTCGGAACTAATTTGCATGAAGGCCAGATACAAAAATGACATAAATTCATTATCTTAGTTTTTTCAGTCAATCGGACGTGACATAAAATATGTTGACAATATGCTAATATTCATGTGACACGTTGACAACAGATAAAAATGTGTAAAAGGGTTGAGTTGAGTTCCGTATAAGGTCAATATAAAAATGGTTTAAGAAGACATATCCGTATCACCATGTGTCGAGTAACAAGATTGAAAATACTTGATTTTATTCAGAAAATCTAAATTGTTTGACAGGGTGAACTTGCAAAACTCATACTTATTTTATGTTTAGTGTGTTAGTCGGTTGATTTTCTGAGGGATTCTTGTTTTAGTCAATCCATGTTTTGCCGGTTGTATTTTACTTCGATAATATTTACTTAACATAATATCGTGCAATGCTATTTCTTTACGTGTATTATCGTTCTGTATCTGATATATAAAACGTTTTGTATTAAAGCAATACAAGCTTTGTACATTCGTATATTTTACTGTTCAAGATTTCATGAAACATCACAAATAATAATGTACATTCTAGTGTGTTCCGATCTACTGAAGTAAAGTGATGATTACTATTTTAAATTATATAGTTTATTCATAACTATAATCTTAAATCTCTAACTTAAATGTAAGCATACGAATCATAGTAGCATATAACTTTCTTTCTTTGTATCAATAAAATTATATATCTAAACATTTTATTTTTATCGGCGACTTGCTACACTTATGTAAAATGTTGTTTTTTCTTCAATCGTTTTCAGAAATCCTCCTAATGAGACCATATTCGAAACCGTGTTTGTGGGAACCCACGAATATATTCTCATGACATAACTACGAGTTCGATATTTGTGACAGCCCACTGCTCTTTTGAGGTAATGGTATGAATAATTGACAAACTAGATCATCGAATATTTTCAGTGCTCGCACAATCAATGATGAAACTGATAGTCCAGCTGTTGGTTTTGATGTGATCATCGTTGTCTCATGTGCTACTGTAGTAGAGCTCTTATCAATACGGTGGATAAGCTTGCTGCAGCTGTTGCTGCTCTACTTGTACCTGGACCATAGTCACCAAAGTTTATACAAATTCGTGTAAAACTGTATACAAATTATTTTTGTATTTTCTATGTTCTAAGTATTGAAGTATCATACGCAAAAAGAATACAACTTGCCGCATTGCATATTCTTATTCGTATACAATTGCAAGAATTCTACTTTTGCTCTTTAAATATAAAATCACGGTTGGACCGAAAATAACACTACTTGTGTTGCACACGACAATATATCTATAAATTAAAATTATTGATAAATCTTTGCGTTGATACAAATATACATTGACGCTGTGTAGGGGAAAATGTTTACTTTAATGGTTCAATGCAAAGAGAGTAAATCACTTATTATTGAATAGGATAAGTCGAATTGAATAGTTTACTTGATACATATAAGCTACTGTCTAACCAATTTTCCATTTATTTGATAGAAACCTCTGTGTGTTTAACGTATTGATATAAGAGTTGTAGTTTATTTTCTAAAATATCCACGAGCAACGTCAAGCAGTAAAGCTACGCTACATAATGGATACTTGCATTATCAGAAAACACTGGTTTGTATTTTTAGATGTTTTTAGTTTCAGATATTACTAACAGTATGACTGTATTTGATGTCTAGCTGTGTCTATTTTTAAGTTAGATTTTCTTCCATCAATAATTTAAAAACGAAAGTGCAAGTCATTGTAACATTACATGGCAATTGTATTCCCGTGTATAGAAAGGTAAGACGTATGATATATTTATATTATATATTCATGTTTAGATATATTAGAAAATACTATAAGCGCATAATAATAGTTACAGTTAGTTACATAACAGTACATCATGTTGTATCTCTCAGTGGTCCAAAAGTAGTTCCTATTTCAAAAGAGTTCCTTTTCTCCTCTGGTTTAAAAGCCTTTTAGCGATAGCACAGATGATTTGTATGGTATTTCCAGTATCCTATGTGAGTCTGCAAAATTTATGTTGGTGCATTTTATTGGGAACTAGGTAAACAATTTGACGTTTGTGTGCGTTTTTTTTTAAATACTGCGCTTTTTTTTCGAAATATCACTGCCAAAACCCCGTTTTACTTTCTTAGATGTTGAAAAAGGTACCTTTTTGATTGCAATTATTGGACAAAGACAGATCCGTCTTTAAAATGATACCAATCTTGCCAAATTTGATACATAGGAAATGCCAAAAAATGCTTTGAAAGTTGGCAGTTGTATAATGAAACCCTGTAGAAATTGGACAGTGTATTCTTATTTGTTGACAACTTCAGAAATACATCAAGCTTGAAGCGTTAGAACTGATGTTCACAAAATATCCCGTGGATCCTGTAAATGGGATATTATTAGAGTTGGCTTTGACTGATAATACTTCCAAAAATCTCTTGGTTTACTTTTTCTCAAGTTGGTAATATCACCCATTTTTTGCTTTATAATAAGTCCATATTGTTTCTTAAAAATTGGCATGTGTTTTATGATTTTTGGCCAAAGAATTATAATAATCAGTTAGAGTTTGATTTATCTGCTTTTAACAATTTGAGACCATCCATATAAAATGTACGGTTATCTCTGCAATCCTCATCGAACCGGTCCTGATCTTTGCGTCCATAATTTTAGTTTAGTTAAAACCTTTATATTTTAGCTTGATTACATTGGAAGACAAAGGCTTATTGCATAGCTCCCAGTCCATTTTCTAGGTAGAACCAGTACTCAATAATTTTACAAATAAGCTTCATCTGTACAATAACAGTTTTAACCATGATTAACCGGTCATTTCTCATATAGTGTCTTAAAGTATAATATAATACTATTAATACAATCTCTAATTGTACAATAGGTGTAATCAGGATCTCACATGTGTGGGGAAAAACCTAATCACCCCTTTACAAACAAAGCTGACCCATTTTATGAAAAGTATAATTATCTGTGAATAAATAATCAATAACAGAGCATATAATACTCGACACAAATATGCATTGATAACAGAGAATCTATTATTCGACAAAAATATGCGTTGATTACAGTTACCTTTTCGACCATTAATAATACGATAGCAAGTACCCATGAACAGGTCTTACAAGTTTATGTCATGGTTATTGTAAGAACTATAAATACAAGCCCGTTATAACAAAAACAGTCATCCAACAGATCTAGTTTCAAATGCGAGTGGTTGTTGTTAAAAAAAGTATTGACAATCATTCTAATTTTGTATAAGGTTTAAGCATACGGTCTTTTAAATAGTATGTATACATGTCTGAATGAATATTTTGGTAAATTTAGCTTTTGAATATATACATACATATATATATATATATAAAGTTTAACGTTTGTTTTATTTACAGGATACAATGGCGTAATATAAACAAAGCGAAACTCCGGTTGCGTCAGCAAAAGAGATACTTATAATCGTCCCCGATAGTGACACGTTGTCTGAACCATTTTCAATGACAACAGCATACGCTAGCACAAACGTACAAAACTAAAAGTAAGATGACGAATTTGAACGGTTAAAGCAAAGCATAGCATAGCATTGAGGATTTTATCAGGTTTAGGGAACCCAAACCTCACACTTGGCCTAAATATATCCTCAACACATTTTATTGTAAATAAACGTTTATCTCATAGATTCAAAATTCAACTCAAACTGCAATGCACGAGAATGCGTTACAATTAAAAAATGTCGAAATGAAACATAAACATATAATAATTTTTGGTTTTCATGGGAAATATTTTTATGAAAGATTAGAATCATGGGTTTCAGTTAACTGCAGTGTAATTAAGGTTAACGAAACTGTAAGTATAAAGGAAAACTTACATTCACTCGTCGTTTGAACATTACCATTTTCCGAAAAGCAGGATTTATGTTCTGTGCATATTTGTTTGCGCTTGATGAGAACATTTTTGTTTAACTATATATGCAATTCGTCAAATTATATAACGAACCATTCGTAAATCTTTTTTTAAGTCTAGGTCAAGTTTGTAATGTGTTTACTCTTATTGAAAGGTCAGTTGAATAGACCAGTCCACTTCAGACGAAGTTGTGAATCAATGAAGGTGTTCTCTTCAAGTGTATTCGAGTTTTAGACTGTCAAGCCGTGCATTTTGATTATAGAGGTAATAAAGGTAATATTATAATTAGATTTTAAATATAAAATAACTCACCTGACAGGGTGAACTATAAAGTCAACGAGTTAACTTTTTTGGAATCCCAACTAGTATTATCCCAACATTTCGCTACATTTCTTTCCCACTCTATGAGTTGTGGTCTTTTGTTTTGTTTCGAATGTGTTTCCCAAACTAGTTATTTAAGTTTTGTTTTTTGTAAAGTATCTTATACAACCACGATTTTTTTAAGAAATGCAAATGTGCGTATTCTAGTATGCAAATCCCTCATCAGGGTGGTTTTTGGTACACACGCAAATAATGCCATGCTTCTGAATGGTCGTCTCGACTGCAGACTTTCATTTCAGGGAAAGGGTCAATATAAGCTAGTTAAAAAAGGTGAATGTGGAATGTTGATACGTTGACTCTTACGCTTATTAAGTAAATGTATTTATACAAGTATTGCAATACTGTAAATAATCAAAGAATGAGAATGTTAAAACCCAAAATGAAACAGTTTAAACAGTCTTACAGATTTGACATCGAAATCCATATTCCATCTGTTTGTTGAACACGGCTGATTTCATTACCACATCGTTCATGTCAAATCAAATACGTTTGCGCATTTTCTCATTTCATGAATTGTTTTATTTTTTATTGTGCATCTTTCTTTCTCCAAAAAGTGTTTTCAGTGGTACATTTTTCATAAAAAATGCATTTGTTTTTTTGGACTTATTTTTTGCTTATGAAGACGACAAGATCTCATATTTGTACTGCAATGGTCCAGAAACAGTTCACATATAAGTTTTTTTTTAAATATATTATTATCAAATTTTGAATTTTAATTGTAATTACATGGAAGTTTGTGATTTATTTTATTAATTTTTTGAGTTTGGGTTTATGTTTTTGACTTTGTATTAGGCTACATTTTTGCCAACATAACATATATAACACATTCAAGATCCATTACGATTAGGCAAAGAACGGTGTCCTCTAGAGTGTTTTAAATGCTTTAACCAGAGTTGACCTGTTAACCTAGGTTTATATAAATGTCAAATAAATTCAAACTGGGCGGAAATACATATATATGTATTCTGAAGTTGAAAGTGCTGTCCAATTTTCATCAAAATGTTAATTGTGGCTTCTACATGGTTTACAAGATTGTTCGACATTCACATTTAAAAGATAAAGTCAAAGAGAGGCCTATATAGAGTAAGCATAAACATACTGACAACGATTCATCATGATCATACCTTTTCCTTAGAGTGATTATAAGTTTTTGTACAGGATATGAAATGGTATTCTTGTTTAAAGCCCCACTTGAAACATAATTTGGAATTTAGTGAAACATTTTATTAAAAACAGATAAACATTCTCACCAAGTTTCATCCAGATAAAATCATACATGTGGACTTTTTTTATATGCACACGTGACGTAGATTTTCGACTTTGGTTGAGATATTAAAATTAATTGTTTCTTTCCTGCTGGTATAGCTAAAGTTTCACTTTGTTCATATTAAAAAATATTTTTGCAATATTCACTTTTTCAGTTTCGAAGAAATAACATTCTGAATGGGAAACGGGGGTAATGGGGGCTGTGCAAACGGTCGCGGAGGGCGAGGAGGCGGAGGTGGTGCCGGCGGTGGGTTAATTTTTGGTGGAAAAGGAGGTAAAGGAGGTAATGGGCGAGATGACGCTGAAAACGAGGATGAGGACATCGACAATAACAATGTAAATGAACAGGTGGAACCTGAAACCGGTACCAATGAAGGTAGGTGTTTTGTTTAAGACAGTGTTGATCATACATTGAAACAACTTTTAATATCAAGAGATATTAGCTCAGGCTTACATTAAGAAAATAGATCGGACTTCGCTTATTTATTATTATTTGTTTGTTTTGTAGAACAGTTATTGTTTTGTCCAAATATGACAGAGTATTACCCATATTATTGTCCATTTCACTTTCCATAGCATAATACTTGATGATGTTTTTTTAAAGGGGGTGTTATTTGTAAAGTTACTAATTTTGTAGAAATTTGGAATCACAGAAAATAAACATAACGACCTGCTTTCATTCATGGATTTTGTTACACGATGTTCAACCGATCGTATGATTATTTAAAACACATCTATACACATTTTCAAAAACATATGTTGTGAAAAGTGTGTAACCACGACACATCACTTACCAGCATACATGTATCTAAATGACATAATTTGAAACACGATGTAATGTTTTCTTTCAAAAGAACCTGTACGACGAGGCCCCAGGGAGGAAAATTATCCAATACAGGAAGAAAACGACGAGTCTCAAAACTCCGAGAGTTAGTCCAAGAAGTGTATGAACATCGTGCGACTGAAGAAAGAATGCCAGTGTCAGCAGCTGATTTGTATAATTTTACCATGGCAACGTAATTCATTGAGCACTTTTTATTTTACAGACTCAAACTTGCTGACAAATGAGCCGTTAAAATTTATTTGAACAATGTATTTTGAACCTAAGCGAATATGTTGATCATCTCTGTCTGACGCCAAGCAATGTGTGAATGAGAGTATGTGCTCCAATCGTTTGATCTTACTTGATTTTCTTCTCTGTTGTGCAATGCCATGGTGTTTTGTGTCAATTGTTTTATTTGTTTTAGATTGAGTGAATTAATGTGATAACTATGTGACTTCGCTTATAAATAATAATTGACTTTGAATATTATGCAATGACATGACGTATTGTGTACATTGTATCACTTTATGGTGGACATAAACCGGTGATAGTGTTAAGATCTATGTTGCATAGCTCGCACAACATCTTTTGTTATGTACTATTTAACATTGTGTAACAAGTGTTGTGTCAGGTTATTTATGCAGTCCTAAATTAGTGTTTTGTTGAAATGTAACAGTTAACTCAGTATATTTATTTATAATGGTATATTTGCCTCTATAATTGTGAAGGCCCCATGTTATTTTGCATAAATGTTTATTCCCTCACTTGCATAACAACTTATTGATAGACAATTTAACATGTTAATTATCACATTTTTCCAAAGATCCGTTTTTGGGAAACATGAGAGCGAATGAGACAGCGTGAATATGATATGGATGTATCAGCTTTTATATCCCGTATTGCTTCAATATTATATTTCTGTATTTTACAAAATGATTGGACAATAATAAAAGGAGGATAATTTGATATTAAATTTAAAACAATGGCAACGATATTGGCAAATGATGACATAATCGGACACAAATGCAACTAGAAGATTGCATCTTACATTAATAATGGAAGACAATGTCTTCAAACGTGTATGGTTTTATATACAATGTAAATCGATGTGATTGATCTGTGCTACTTGGGATTTATGATGTATTGTTGTTTTTGTGTTGTAGAGCCTTAACACAGTTTGTACTATCTACTTAGTTTAACCAAGAAATGTCACGAATACAAGTTATTCTAGTTGTGAAAATATGCATGGTTGTTTAAGTGTTGTTAAGCACAAACTTAGTTTGTATTTTCTACTTATTTTAACCGCGATATGTTGTGCATACAAGTTGTTCTTCCAATGATGACGTCAATTGTGTTGGATCATGTGCCATACACTGGCTCGCAAAACATGGCGACTGTGTTCGCAATGAAAGTCCAAAGGCAGTGATTTAAGTTGTATTCACTTGTGTATGATTGTTGCTTGTATTTTATTATTTTTATTTTCCGTTTGTTTTGTGCTAAACTGTTTGGCAATTGTTTACTTGCCATTAATATAGGCAAGGTCTCTCATCCGCATGTTTCCCTTTGTTTACATTTAAAATATATTGATAATAAAAGGGTTATTGCGTGACGTTTAAGTCAGTTTAACATACTAACAATGATTTGAGGAAATCGAAAGTAACTAAGAGCAGTTTTATTCTGGAATGGTTATATAGCAAACTTATTTAATATTTTTGCAACAAAATGTCTTTTCCACATCAACGAATTTTCATTATTTTTCATCAAGGAACAGTTCAAATGTTGCCACACTGATGTAGCAACGTGAAAGACAATTGATTTTCAAATGTTACATTAAGCAAAACGAAGTTTTGTTTAAATAATGTGCAATTAACATTTTGTTTCCTGCAATATATTAAACATCAGGTGTGTTATACATCATTTTAAGTAATACATTGATGCGCACTGATCGATTCATTTACACATATATTTTGTTGTTAATTTCTTAAATTAAAAATATTTTTGAATTATAATGTGGTGTGGTGGTGTGGTATAATGAAAATTTTAACATTGTATGTGATAATGAATAAGTAATTGTATTAATTTGAAGGCATACCTTTTATATAGATTTAAATGCAACATTTACTCTGTATGGACATTTGAAATCCTGTCGGTAAATGCAGTACTTCTTTGTATATAAACTATTCATATAAAAAGTGTTGGTTAATTTGTTTCCTGTAAAATATAGTTAAACGAACGGGGTGACTGTAATAGTCTACTTCAGTACATTTTACGGTTTTACGGGAAAAGGCATGGCATCTATAGTTTCTAGTTCAAGTGCCGTAAAAGTAACGGAGTGAACGTTATTCTCAAAGTGTACAATCGTTTATGGTACGGGACTTGTACTAGTACTTGTACTGGAATCTAGATGCCAGGGCTAGTACCGTCAAATTAAATTGTAAATGTTAAAAGTTGACGCAGAAAAAAAGGACGAGGCAGCTACCTCGGCTTTGATTTGCAGAAAAAAAAACTAATAAAATAAATTGACAATTATAATTCGGAATGATATCAGTTCCTGCAATATCAAAGACATTAAGGTAAAATGAGACTCATTTTCGCATACAATATTATATCAACCTCGAACGTTGCTCACATGTTATCAATTTCTTCAACGTGCGAGTATATGTAAGTGAAACCGAAGCCTCGCCTTTAAGATTTCTTTGCTACAAAATTTCGCCGTAAGCTTTCAGCAAAGTGATGACATTAACATCGGAAGATAAAAAACATTGCGATTCAGTGTTTTAACTTTTCAGCAAGTTAATGTTAATGTGAACGTAGCATTAGTCCACTAAGGAAAGCGTCGCACGTCCACGAAAGACGTACTGTGCGTCTTTACTGTTTCGCTTAGTTATATGTTCTGACAAAAAGCAAAAAAAAAAAAAAAAAAACCAATTTGTCGTTCTTCA